>JADDOH010024025.1:0-28771 GCA_016648135.1 Agrypnia vestita
ATCCCGAGCTTGGAGGGATTTTGGCCGCACCTTCTCGCACGAAAGGGTCTTTGAAGCCCTCCAATATGGCCTTTCTCCGGTTCAGTATACACTCTGCCCGTCTGCCGCACACAATCTGCAGGATGTCGTCCGAAATCTTTTTGTACGGAGCATCGCTGGTGAACATCGACTGAATCCGCTCGAAGAGAGCCGAAGCGGACAGATCCGTGCCGGGTTCGGATGCCCAATTCACCAGCGATTGCATCCCGTCTCTCAGGGTCTCTCTCTGGGCGAGCAAGGCGTTTGAAAGCGCGGCGAGCGATCTTTCCAGAGCGATCTTTCCAGCAAGCCAGTATGGGTCGGCGCGTTATCGATCCTCCTCAAGTCATCATTTACCGACAATTCCACAAATGTGGGAGTCGCCGCGTAGGTTCTCCGCGTTTCCGCATAGCGAACGCCTGACCACTCGTCGGAATCGAAGTGCTGCAGCTTCGAGATCTGTTCGATCCGCTTCGGGTCCGCTCTCGGTACTGGCGGCTCCTTCACGACCGTGCTGAGCTTGCCAAACTCCAGCGTATTCTTCGCCCTTCTGAGGCTCGGCGGCGGCTGAATAAAGGACGCATTCGCGTCCTCCACGCTGGGCTCGCTCGTGGCCACGTGTTCCGGCGTTGGCGGCGTTGTTGATGCAGGAGCCGCGCCGCCCGCTAACAAGGCCTCCGTCAGAGCAGTCACCTGTTTTAGCAGGTGGTCTACACGCGGGTCGTATGCTACGCGGCGTCTCTTTCGACTCGGTTCTTCGAAAGAAGATCCGTCATTCGAGGATACCGGCGAAGGAGCTTGCTCGTCCGCCATCTTGTTAACAAATCGTTTGACGAAATTCACGGGATTTACACTAAAATATCAACGTCCTGTCGCACTATGTTAAAAATTTGTATAGTCTAATGTTTGTTAACCTAGGGATCAAAAATTAAGGGGGTAGGTTGCAATAGAAACACAAAAAAATCACAACAAAAGTTGGCGTGTCTAAACGCGTGCAAATGGCGCGAAACAACGACGTTATATGAAAGAAAAACCGTTGCGCCGACGTAACTGGAAACAGGGATACCAGCGGGAATAAATTGTCGCAAACAGGGAATCAGAGGGGGTAGGAACGCGTGTATAAGTGCCGAAACAGCAGGCTGTTCTCTCATAATGGATTCCAGGCGTCGAGACGGAACACAAAATAGAGTTTTCCAGAAGATACAGATTATTCATTTGGCTCAAAGATCATTGGAGAAATGCAAAAAGTAACTGATCGTGACCAACGCAAGACGCAATCAATGTGCGCATTCAATACGTACGAAAATAATCGCACAAATAGGTACGTAATAATTTGTATCCAAAGTGCGGCCGGCCCAAAGCAAAAATAAGATTTTTGAAAATGTCTTCGTGTTATAACTAGTAATATGTTTAGTGCAAAATAAATAAAAAGCTTGTACCCCTGTTTCCAGCAAGGGAACTTTGGCCTGCAGAAGGCCCAGCAGGTTGGGCATCCATGTAGCCATATTGTCTTCGAAGAATTCCGGCAGGTCCTGGTAGTTGAGCGAGTGAAACACTTTACAGATGAGCAGCAGCGAAGAGTAGATGAGGCGCAATGCAGGTTCGTTAGCCGAGTGTACCCGGCTCAGTTCCAGTGTTGCCTGATATAGAATAATAGAAAACATATTCAGATTTTTACATTTTGGATTGTAATTTCTATGGAACAATAAAATACTAGGCGAAATACATACAATGTATATGCACAAACTATAGGAAGATTTTATTTAGATGTGTATTTAAGGATAAAATAATTAGATAAATATTGTTATAAATTAATGTTATTCGTAAGAACTTTGAGTGAGCAGTGAACATGATATTTGAAAAAGATGAAATGAAGATTAATAGGAGGTGGAGTTTATGTACAATAGTTTAGAGAATAGAAGGAATGTGTATTTAATTATGCACTTTTATCAATTGTTGCACAGTATGATCGATAATCCTGAAATTATGACCATTGAATTGTATGTTCCTGATAATTATTCAACATAGATTGTTTCACATTTCATTACATATTCTCTCTCTGTACATTTAGAATTAAATACATAGAAAGAGTACATATGAGAATTAATTAAATGTAGTAATATCATCATCATCATCAATCGCTCCACAGTCCATTGTGGGTCTTGGCCTCCTCCGAAATTCCTCTATCCTGACATGTACTCCTCAAATCCCCGATGCTTGTTTTTTTTTTTCACATCTTGCTACACTCCATTCAGCTATCGGAGTTTGGGTCTACCAATGCTGCGTTTACCTTGGGGCTTTGTGTGGAGAATCTTTTTTGGCATTCTTTCTTCACACATTCTTTCTATGTGCCCTGCCCATCGCAGCCTCCCTATTTTGATAGGGGCCCAAAGTTTGGCAGGAGATGCATATTTCGCTGGAAAATATGTGTCTTTTAAACACCGTGAAACTTAACTGCCACTTGCATTCCACCAGCAACACTGCCAATAGTCCTCCTAGCGTTCTCGAGTAGTGACTCAGATCCTGCGAGCCCCGGGCAATGTGGCCACTGGTAATACCATCAGCCATAGCAGAGGAGAGGATGAATGGCGAGTCTCCGGCGCTATGAAATCGGAACCCCCCAGCTGAGGGACGGAAAACCCCGGTCCTCCTGGCAGGGGGTTGGGTGAGTGGGTAATAAACTATCCCCATAAAAAATTATTACGAAGAATAATGAAACCCACAAATGTAATAATATGTACCAATTAAATTTAAGTCTGTCATGTATATATTATTTATTGAATAAATTGAATTGAATACCTAGTATGTTTGAAGAAGAAGGGATTGTGTGTAATATTTAGAATAGAAGTGAAGTTTGCAGTTGGCAAACGAGTCAAAGTGGACTAAAGTGGGAATGGGGTCATTTTGGAGCACAAACAGATGAATATAAAAGTACATCATAAATATCCAAGAGAAAATAATTTTTAACACATACCAAGAACAGATCTGTAAGCGGTTTGGCAAATCTGTCAAGCACAAATTTGATTTCGGTCCAAAGCTGCTGGGACTTGAACTCGTAGCGGTACCGCTTGAACAGGGAGTGAGCGGTCTGCAGGACTCCGTTTATTACGTGAAAGTCTCCTGAGAAACGAATAACATATAATAAATAAAAATATGAATTATTTTCGAATAAAGTTGCATTTGCACTATTCCATGTTGATACTAAAAATAATACATGCATTAAAAAATATATGGGTATTTTAGAAATGAGTTAATTATTGTGTAGATGCCGAGAACCATAATCAAAATATAAATATTTTAGTCAGTGAATTTTAATAACATATTGATATTTGTTTTTTCATATTCTCTGGTAGATTATTGTATTGTAATCAGGGTTGGAAAAATTCCTATTTTTATAAAAAAAATCAAATAATCGGACTTTTTGATATATATCAAAAATTGGATACCTATCCAAACTTTTTTTCTCCTTTTTTGCACACGTCGATTGATACAAACTCGAAATAATTAGGAAATTTATTTTTATTTTGTATATGAATTATTATTTATTAAATAAATGAATTGCATACTGAAAAAACTTATATATGCAATTATTATATATAAGTTATAAAAGTTGCTCTTTCTAATCTAGTGTTATGGGTGTTTGTTTCTTTGTGTGAAATAAAAAACGGATTATATGAAACAAATAAAACTAAAAACAAATAAAAAAAAACCGTAACACTTTTTAAAATACAACTAGTGCCATCTAGTAACGATCGCAGATATTAAAAAAACAACCTGTAGCATTTTAAAAAATACAACTAGCGCCATCTATTAACATATGCAGAAAGTTTTATTGGATATATATCAAAAATAAAAATCGAACCATAAATATTGTCATGATATATATAAGTTTTATTGGATATATATCAAAAATAAAAATCGAACCATAAATATATATCATGATATATATCCGCGGATATACATATATCCTCGAACCCTGATTGTAATTAAGTATTTTTTAAATTTTTTTAATTGTATTGTATTGTAATTAACTATTTTTTTTTATTTTTATTTATTTAATATTATAAACATTATTTTTCTAGTCTATTAAAACTACACATACTGCATAAATTTATTTTATTTCAATAATTTTTTTATATTTATTTTGGAGAGCCAAAAAGAGACTAACTCTTATGCTTGGGGATTCCTTTGTAATACAAACAGTTTTGTGTATTTCTTTTCTCTCTATTTGGAATTCTTATATTGTTTGTGATTCTTGTATTATAATTATGTAATTTTATTTTTGAAATATTTAGGCATTTTATAATTTATTTTTCAGAATAACAGTTGCAAGGACTTACCGGTAGCAAAGTTCTCAACCATCTGCGTGATGAGGCCAGGCCACTTGTCAGGGAAATCATGACTGCCGATCATGGCAACAGCCTGGCTGAGCTGCCCCTGAACCGACTGTGGAGCTCGCAACATGAGGCCTACCAGTGCTGAGCGGATGCTTTCCCTCTCTGTCTGACTCACCTTGTCCACACCGTCCTCCTCCTGTTTTTTAACATTTGTTAGACTTATTAATTTACAGACCCTAAATTAATAAAATCATAAAAAATCTGTTAAAAGAAAATTCATGCTGGACACACTTAGAACTTGCTTAAAGACTTAGGTCCGGTTGTATCAAGTTGGATTAAAGAGATATTTTTTTAAAGCATAGATTTTTGCATTTTCCACCATTCAGACAACCCGTTTCGGGAAAAATCTATGCTTTAAACAAAATTTTGCTTTTGCAACCAGACCTTAATGAGCGCGGGGCCGCGTCGCACCTGTGCGACAGACAATGACAGGGGCCAGAGTGCCGCGTCGGATATGTGCGACAGGCACAAAATTAATTATTTCTTGACGGCCGCGTAACGAATTTGAAAAATGTGATTTTTTCCCGGTAGAGAAATTCCGTCGTGACCTGTCGTTTCGTTTTCAACTCAAAAACATCACGGATTATATTTTAAATCAACAATCAAAACAGAAGTTTTTCTACCGTCAAAATCGTATAGAATAGTCGTAGGTGGCGCCCCGATCGCGTGATGCGCAATCGAAATTCAATTTATTTTTTTTGATTTTCGATTTATTTGTACACGTATACACAAATATATACGATATGTTTTGCGATATTTGTCAGTTTTTCTTGGTTTATGATTCAATTGAATACTAACAGTGATTTATTAACAAAAATACACGCAATTTTGTTGCGTTTATTTGAAATATGTGTGTGTGTGAAAGTGTATCATATTTATGTGTTATGAGTGCGATGTCCCGTCGTGTGCCGTGCCGTGCAACAAAATATACCACACAGAAGAAGATTATTAGGTAGGCATCAAATAATAATAGTAGTGTTGTCTCTAATAAACAAATAAAAATAAATTATTATTTTTCGTATAATGTTGCGCTGGCAACAGTATCGGAATTGAAAAAATTTTTTTTTTTTACTTAAATGATAAAAAAAATCATTGCATTACGACAATTACGATAAAATAATATGAATGTGTGTGTTTTTTTCGTAAAAAGTAAAATCACAAAAAATTCAGAAAATCTTTGGCATTGGTGATTTACTTTTATCTATATTTTTTTGGCCCTCAACAAGTTAAAGGAATAGACAAACAGGCAGTATCCATTCTACACTTACAAAAGCTGGCTGCTGGATTCCACACAAGCTCTCTCTTAGCCTTCCGTCGGGCGCAATAGTAAATGAAACGAGATCGGGCTCAATGCGTCTGACAGATTAGATATTAAGAAGTTTTCATTGAATAAATAAAATGAGCGAATTAAAACAACAATGACATTATTAAGGGGTTACGTGTAGTCAGGATTTTTAAAAAATAGAAAATTTATTTTTGGTATTTTCTTAAAGCAAAATGTTTCAAAAATATTGTGTGAAAATATCAACTCGATCCGGTTATTACTTTTAAAGATATCCAACGATAACTGTAGGGCCCTCTGCTGCCGCCCGTACTGATACGCGGACGCTACTAGAGCCGGCCGGGCTGACAAACGGCGCGCGTGCTGCGGAACGCGGTTTTTACCTGTTTAATTCTAAGAATAATGTATGAAATTTCTTTTATATTTCTATTTTTAGACATAAGACCCTTTAGGCTAACTGAGATTTGATTTAGTGTTAGTACTTCAGTGGCAGTGAAACCCAGCAGTCGATAGGTAGTTGTGCGTGTATTATAATCATTTTCAAAAATTTATAATGAGACGTCATGAAGGTATGCAAGGAATATTAATGATTGCCAATGCATAGGATAACATTATGGACCTAATGCACACCGGTATGCTGAAAAACTCGATATAGAGCGCATAAAGATTGCTGACCAACGTGCAAATCAGGTCACTCGAGAAGGCAAAATGAGACGTAGATAAAAAAAAATCGACATCTTGGAGGCTTACACATCGGCAGAAGATGTATTATATGTGCCAGAAATAGATGACTCTACGTAAGTAATTCTTTAAATTGTATTTGTATTAATTATTTACGCATAAAACTTTAAACGCGTTTTTCTCAAAATAACGTTTTCAAAAACGGTGTCCACGATATTTTAAAAACTACTCGACAGATTTAAATGAAATTTAAACATCATATTTTAGACATTAAAAACTTGTGCTTAATCGAAGGATTTTTTGTTTTGACTAAAACTTTTTTTTTTATAAATAATAAATGAGTGATTTTTTCCCTCAAAATTCATAATTAAGCTTTCAAAGACTGCCATTTTGCTAAATTTAAAAAAAAATAAAAAAGCTTCGATTAAGCACAAGATTAACTATTGAACTACGAATTTCTTTTTGTTTCATTAAATTTAGATAAACCACTAAGAAGCACTGATGGACACCGCGAAGAACTACTTGGAAAACAGGGGTCAAGAAACGAGATTCTGTCGTGGTCCAGTGTTAATAATTTTATTTGAAATTTTCGTTATAGTTACTTAAAATATAGTGTAAAACGTTGGTATTATGAATTGAATCAAAACATTTAACAACCGTTCAAAAATTTTTTTTGAAAATGTCTATTTTTTTACGCCTCTGACTACACGAAACCCCTTAAGTATGGTTTAATCAACGTTATAACAGCAAAAAATGTTATCTTTTCATACAAATAAAAAAAAAAACAATAATCTTATTGCTTGCCCAACGTAACTTAGCGTGCGGCGAATTTTGAACTAAAACCCGCCCCGCCTGCACCTGGCGGTAACCCCTCGTCCTGTCATTTAGTTCAAATTTGTATTTGGTCGGGAGCTGTGACATCTTGATTACCAATATACACTTAATTATTATGTCCAAAACATCCTAAACAGTCCGGGATGGTACAAGAACAATTGCCAATGAAGTATTAAAGTTTTGCGAAGCTGAAAAAGCGAATAATGGACCGATATTACCGTCTGACAGTTTGACAGATAGAACGGTCGCCATTACTGCATGGTTTCTTTAGTGCTGCCCGACCAAATTTCTGTATTTAATACGACACCGGTCACCGGACATTCTGTACATTATGTATTGTGTAATAAATTTACACCCTGACAACTTCTGTTACGCGATAGGGACGCCCTCCCTCGCACGCCAAGTTATTGTGCTACGTCTATATATACTATTTTTCGTAAC
This sequence comes from Agrypnia vestita, assembly GCA_016648135.1. Taxonomy (NCBI): domain Eukaryota; kingdom Metazoa; phylum Arthropoda; class Insecta; order Trichoptera; family Phryganeidae; genus Agrypnia; species Agrypnia vestita. The sequence continues at coordinate 7,654 of JADDOH010024025.1, forward strand.
GTAATTTACCTCCTTATCGGATGTTTATTTTTTTTTTGAAAAATACTTAAATCATATGTGATAAGTATTAAATTGAATAAATAAAAAGTATGGTTTTATTACAAAACAATAAAATAAAGTTTATGCGTAAGGTTTTTTAGAAAATACTATTCGGAATTACTGTCCCCATTTTCAGCTATATTTGCATTTAATTTCGATTGGAAACAATTTTCAAATATTATGGTGACATGTTCCAAGCATAAACACATAAAGATGGTAAAAAATCATGTTAAAAAATCTTACTGTGTATTTGGTGGGTAATAAAAAGTGTATTGTATTTTAAAGACGTAAATTGATCGTAGACAATAAACCCATAGAACAGGTTATGAAATTTAAGTACATTGGGGTGGAGATATCAAGCTACAGCGATCTGTATAACGAAGTCAAAGAGTAAACAAACAAAGCAACCGTTATCTCCGGATACTCAAGAGACGCTGTATGGGCCAATAAGCATATGCTGGTAGAAAGCAAAGTCAGAATATATAAAACATGTATAAAACCTATCATGACATAAGGTATCGAAGCAAGAGAAGACACGGTAAGAACTAAACACCTTCACAAAACTACCGAGATGAAGACTCTAAGACCCATTGCGGGCAAGACCCTCAGAGACAGAGTACCTAATGCGGAAATCCACAGAACCTGCTACATACAAGACATTGTAAGATGGAGCAGGCAGAGAAGGCATTTCTGGATGGACCATGTCAAGAGAATGGACCAGATGAGACTTCCCAGAGCCGCGATGCGCGGGATTTCAGAGGGCACCGACCGCCGTGGAGACCACCAAAGAGATGGAGAGAGAGCTGGAAGACCACAAGACCAGGACTGACCTATGAATACAGATCAAGATCTAACAAAAGAAGAAGATTGTATTTTGAGTTATTTAACCCAGCAGAAACCCCAGCTAAATGTTATCTAAGGGCCGGTTATTTCAAGTTGGATCAAAGTAAGCGTTCGTTTAAAGCTTAGATATTTACGAAAACAGATCGTCCGATTGGTGAAGAACACAAAAATCTATGCTTTAAACGAACGCTTACTATGATCCAACTTGAAACAACCGGGCCTAAGGCAACTTAATTGTTTGAATCATGCAATTGAACAGAAAATACATTTAAAATACACTTGAGTTTATATTCATTCTTAAATGCAAATTTTGAATTATTTTGATATGTAAGCCTTTCAAGACCAGCGCCATACTAAATTTGATCGAAAATTTTTGTTATACCTAGTAATCTTACAGATCTGAATAGACACAAATTTTCTGAATTCTACATCTTCCGTTCATCTTCCAAGCATCTCAAAAGATTGCATCTTGAAATTTGAATAAAGAGTCTTATCTTAAATGTTTTTTTTAAAGGCTTAAAGGCCAAGAGGCCAAATTACTGAAATTGTTACATCACATGTAACAACTTCAGTAATTGGACCATATAAAAGTTTAGCAAGGCTATGTTGTACAAAAGATTTTAGTTGCTGCTAAAAAACACAAGAACATCAGTCTGAATAATTACAAAATTAATTACTCACCACAGGCCAATTTCTCCTAACATAGTTCTTGAATGTGATGGAGCCAGCGATACGAAGGGTAACATCGAGATCTGTATTATCAACAAGTCTCAGAAGCAACAGAGCATAGTTCTGGTTGCCTTCTACTCCTTCTAGAAACTTCTCAGCTAAGGGATTAAAACAAAAATTAGATTAAAAATTATTTAACTGCTAATAAGCAGAACGAATAAAATTTTGCAATTATATTTAGAGGGAAAACAGTGCTAAATTGACCCTACTATAGAAAAAATCATTATGTAGCTATGGCACTCATTCAGGGTTTTGCATTAATGTCAAAGTAATTATTAAAAAAGTGCTTGCAGCGAAGGATCACAAATATTTATTATTTTATTTTTTCAATGATGGTAATGTTAAAATATAAAAATTATAAATATTTCATTTACTGATGATTAATAGAAAATAAGTATTTTTTTGAGAATAAAAAAAATAAGATAGCCCCATATCTGATGATGTTTCTAAGGTTATCAACCACCAGTAAATCATTTTAACCAATTAGGAAAATTTGTGTTATAAAAAAATAAGAATACATGTAATTCAAATGGCATATTATGTTATGCACTGAATAACATAGTATATATTAATCTGTGTGCAGTTCTCTGGGACCTTCATATATAGAGGTCAGAGATATACAAGGCAGAATATCCCAGAAAACTACAGAGGATTCTGAACAGCCATGAAAACCTAAGAACATTTTTAGTATATATTCACTTACTAGAAAACCAATGAAGTCAGTTTTCTAGTAACCAAATATTAAAAAATGTGCTGTAGATTTGGCACTATTCCAGTCACAGTAAAATCACGAGTTAGGTTATGGCGTACTCTTTTTAAGAGTGTATTACTTTCCTTAGCGAGAATCCCTTCCACTGGTAACACAACGGGCTTGCATAATGTTGCTAAGTTGGCACATTTTAGTAAACAATGTGCTAAATGCAGTATATCATTGGCGACAGTGCCTCCCCATGTCTTATGGACATACCCAGGTACCTGCTATACTAAGGTCCGTACAAAGACTGTACATAGACCAGGGAAGGCTGCAAAATAACAGAGAGCTCTAGTCTCGGATCACCCTTGTCCCTGGGCTGAGCCTCCATTATTCGAAGAGTGTGTGTGGACTAAGGATGGGCGTTGAATGGACGGACTAGTTGAAATCAACCGTTGACGTTGCATCGACGCGTCGACCGTTTACGTTTATCGCATGGACTAGTTGAATTCGTAGACGGTAGACAGCGGACGCCGTGGTCGGTGGACGATTCGAGATTAACGCAATGCAAAGCAACGAGCGAGAGCAAGACAAAACGTCTCCGTTCATTTCTCTCTCATCTCTCGCTGTCGACTTGTAGATGCCATAGACGTCATAGACGGCTGGACGGGTAATTTCATTTCAACTCTAAAGTACACTGCCATAGAGTGCAGATCTGTGTACACGAACTATGACTAGAGATTTGAAATTTGAATACATGCGTAGGGCGAGATAGGCTTAATAAGCTATTATCTATTATTTTTTTACTTGATTTTTTGTGATGTCACGTGCGACGATTCGGTGAATTCCCAATTTTACGCTGTAAAATAAAACAATTCTGTTTAATTATTTTATTTTTTATTGAACTATTATTAATTAACAGGCCGGCTAGATATTTTTCTAAAATCAATATTTTATTCGATCGATCTCGACTTCTTATATTTACCTGAAAAGGGATGCTAAAATTTAATTATTGTGTTATTTCCTTACTTTTCAACTTAAGCATATAAATTATATAACTTGTAGGGAATAAAATTTTCTATACCTAACTATGGTCCTTATTCAGGAGTCCAACATTAATTATTATATATGTAATATAATCTTGAATTTAGGTTTAATTAATTTTTATTAAAAATTCCCTTTTTTCAAATTTATAGATAAAAAAATAAATCTATTATAATTTTGTTTACACTACTTTTTATTGGTTTTTTACATGTTTCGGGAACAATGTTCCTTTTCTCAGATTGAGCCTTAAACTAAAGTTGAAAAATAATACAGATATGTTTATTTATTAATAATGTCACCACAAAGTGAAAGCCTGACTTTGAAAGATGTATTCTTCAATAAATTTCTATGTAACATCTCAAATGTAAAGTATTTTTAAATTATGTATTTATTTATAAATTTATAGATAATAAATAAATGTAAAGTATTTTTTACCGCACCTCATAACTGGTGCCTTTATTACGCAAATCATTGTTTCCTTCCATTTTATTTACTCACAATTTAATGTTTATACCCAATACTTTCACTGCTTATATATGTAGTTTATATTTATATTTTACTGCTAACACCTGATATTGCTGTGTATACCTACTTCTTTCTTTGTTATATATAGAAATAAGTATATAAAACAATATGTAAAAGCCTATAATGTGCGTAAACAAATAAATAATAAAATATTTCTTTTTAGCGGTTTTACTTTCCCCGAAACTATATTCCTTCGAACTTCTTTAAATTTTAAAAATTAACGTCATAAAAATAGCGGTTGAGCCGTCGAGAAGCGTCGCGTTGAACCGTAGACAGTTGACCATCGTCCCGATGTTTAGATAGAACGTCCGCGACGTCCGCGTAACGAAGTTGACGCGTCAACTAGTTGACGAATTCAACTAGTTGATCGTCTCGTCGATGGATGGACGTGGACGGTCTCGTTTCGTCGACGGTAAATACGTCGACGACCCATCCCTAGTGTGGACGGTATTGTGCACTACCATCTACACCTTAATTAATCCCACGCGCAGGCCTCTGCCATGGGTGCATTTTCAAAATGTAATAATTGACACGCAGACGAGTTAAAATCTTAACCTTTAAAAATAAGTTAAAACCTAACCATATTTTACTAAAATCCTGCAAATCAGTATACAAACCGCAAATTCACAGAGTTTTATAGTATTACGAGATATTTGTTCTTTGAAAAATATATATACATACAGCGAAAATCAAGTCGTGTTAGTTGAAAATAAGTTGAAAGCAAAATAGTAAGTTACTACATGCGCATTTATGAATTTTAATTTTCTGACACTTGAATGACAAGTGAGTATAGTAAAACTAAAAAAAATCAAGAACAATTAGGAATTTTTCATGCACAATACAAGCTAAAATGATAAAAGGATAACCCGACGATACTAATTTGAAATAACTTTGAAACAAGGTATGTAGTTATTATTTCACGTGTGACTCATTTGCGCTATATAATTTACGAACCTGGTCGTCTTACTGCAGGATCAGGGCTAAGAGTTTGTTGAAGGTATTGGGCTAATGTCCTTAAATTCTCATCGGTTAGTTCCATTTTTATGCAAATATATAAACGAATTATCAATGAAACAAGAACTCGGGAAAACTGGCAGCCGGTAAACGAATCAACGACTTTTGATTTCGTCTTCTTTTTCTTTAATATGGTGATTCGAAATATCCACAAGTACCTATTCATATATATTTTTTTTTATTTTTTTTTTATTTAATTAATAATATATATATATAATTTTTTTCTACAATCATACATAAATGTTTACAAATCTATATTTTTTGTGTGTGTATACCTCACCAAAAAGAATTATATTCTTGTGTGTGGTGAGGGATAACCACTTACAATCAAAGGTATAGGTAGTGTAATCTAATTATATAACAATTGGAAGGAAAGAAAAGAAAATCTAATACATCAAATCTTAGTTAATAATACAGTATATAGAATAAGCAGTCAAGTAAACAATAATATAAATAATAAGCAGTCAAGAACTCAATCACAAAGTCAATTTTATAATAATGAGAATCCATTCGGGTTCACGGGGGAATATGCATGCAGGGCGCAATCGAAAATATTCACCATCGTGCAAAATAAATTGGACAAATCAAATAATTATACAGGTATCTTCATCGATTCATGGGAAGTACTAGACGGTATCTCCATACGAACAACCCGTATCAGAACCAAAGAAAACGGGACTGACCAAGCGGCCCCAAACAGGTAAGAAGCTACTCACCGAATATACCTCAGATAGTCAAATCAAATGAATCTCCAAGTAATCTACCATGGGTGAATTTGGATTCCCCCAGGGTACGGTCCCTAGAACTCTACCATTCCTCACTCACATAAAGGACACATCTCAACAAAATCAACGGTGAGTTAGTATTCCACGCAGACGAGACCGCATTGTCCGCAAGTTATCCTTCATGGGCAAAAGTTCACGAATCAGTAAACGTGAATATCAATATACCAGAAATTGTGGCCAGACAACAATCTTCTAGCATTCAACGTAAAAAAAAACATTTCAACTTGTATTTAAATTTATTGTATTCTTCAATGCTTTTTATTTCTGTGGGTAGATTATTGTAGTTATGTATACCTTTATATAAAAAACTGTTTTGAAAAAACGTGGTATTAAATTTAGGAATTTTTATATTACTCTCAAATCTAGTAGATCATATTAGTAGAAATGAAGAACTTTTGAAATAAAAACTTATATATTTATTATATTATATACATACATGAAAAAAAGGATTTGGATTACGGAATAATTTATTTTTATTATTGGCATATTAATTTACTACCCTGATTCATGACTCAGTAGTTTGTTTAATCTATTACGTACAGAGTTTCAAATAATAAAAACTGTAAATGTAAAGAATGCTCGAGTCTTCAAGTAAATTTATTACAAAATGATTACAATATTCTTAATTACTATCTTCTTTATTCTGTGGTGCCAATCTCAAACCAATCGTTTGACGTATCCACGTGAAGTTTGCATAAAATTTGATTGATCATAATCGTGATTTTGTAAGTAGGTATACTCGATAATTTTTTTAAAAAGATTTGAAACAAATTGTGTTCTAAACAAATGACGCAAACAGAAAATTTATAATTATTGAAAATGGCGACCAATGAAAACATGCCGTCAAGAGTTTGGAAGAAGAGAAATAAGATATTTTCTATCTGCCTGCGATATATCAGAGAGATGAATAGTGCTTCCACTACGCCGCTGTGGAGACATCTTTGGCCAGCGCACTGCGCACAATGTGGACCGTCTGGTGCCGGGCGTGCCGGCACTGCCGCCGGTGCATTTGTTGTATACGCAGTGTATTTTTTTTTTGTACTTGGTGATGGGAATTATATTGACTCCATTCATAATGGTTTGTATTTTTTTTTGTTAAACACGTTTTGTCGCTTTAAAATGAAGTGAAAATATCAAATTCAAATCAAATCGTATAATTCACATCTAATGGTAGAAATTTCCCAAGCATATATTCGCCTTTTGCCTCAATTCAATTTTAATAGATATTATATATTTTTTATATACTGTATGTTTAATAATATAGGTACTTGATTTGTTTTCGGAAAATATCAGATAAATTTTGATCAACAAACGTACAAATCACTGTAGAATATTTCTATGAAATATTTTATATTTACATTTTTAAGAAATAAAAATTTCTAAGGAATTTTACATGAATTATTTTTAAACTTGGTACTTTTACTTTTTAAACTAAAATTTTAAACAATAAAAATTCAATTAAAAAATAGTTATTAGCCCATATATTGTTTTATATATTTTTTAAACCGTGATGATTCTCAGTAAAAGGCTTTGGATAGGATTGATTCAATATGTGGAATGAATGTTAACTTAGAATCCAAAATAACCCCGAGGTCCTTAACTTCTGTAGATTTTTTATTTGACTGCCATCTGATTGATGATTACAAGAAAATACATTGTTTTCCTGATTAAAACAATATGGAAACACATATAAAAGGACAGTTATATAATTTACAACGCAAGAAAAGAAGGAAACAGAATTCTGAAGCTTTATAAATGAACGTAGTTATGCAGAAAAGCGCCAGACACAAAAAACTCAAACTTAGATAAAAGAACTTTCGTCAAAAAATGGAATAATCAAATCACACAATCTAGAATATTCTTTACTTCAAAAAATTATAAATAATATATAAATGCCAATTTCCAATAACTGTAAAATGGATTTAACTGGGGATTTTTAGAAATATTAGTGTTTTTTCATCATCTTTCTGATCGTACAGTAGCCGGCAAACATCTTGAAATTCTACGCCGTAGTGGGGGGAAGTTTGCGCATCTACCTTTCCACCAAAGAGACCCAAATTTCGCCTTCTGCGCATTCCCCCACCACGTCAAAGAATTTCAAGAAGTTTGCCGGCAACTGTATTATGTGAATTACGCATTCTGCAGAAAACAGCCAGAGCCACAAAAATGTCAAACTTTGTCCAAAAAATGGAATAATCAAATCTACACAAAAACTAGAATGTTCTTTACTTCAAAAAATTATAAATAATATATAAATACCAATTTTTAATAACTATAAAGTGGATTTAAGTGTAGACTTAGAATTTTCGATGTTATTTCATCTGTCTGGATTTGTTATGTCAAATATGCATTCTGCAGAAAACAGCCAGAGGTACTTACCTGTTATGAATATCTAGTAATTAAATTTATATTTGTATGGTATTTTTATCACTACCATGTGGATATTTATTTTTTAAACTTTATAATAATACTAAATAATATATAGGTAATACTTTTTATAATATACATACAGATATTATCTGTTTTATATTCATTTCAGGAATTTTTTATAATCATCTACCAGAGACTGAATAAGTGTAGTTATGTTGTATTTAATGTATATAAATAAAACAGCCGGAGCTACCAAAAACTATTTGTTTACAATTACTATGCTGTATTATTTTGTATTTAATATGTAAGTATAATAGGTAATAGTTAAATTCCTGTGGGATTTTTTTAATCACCATGTGAATATGTATTATTCAAACTTTGTAGTTAACCGACTAAACATCAAACCGTTTCCCCGAAGGGGTAGGCAGAGAGGACAGAACACCACACTCTTCCATCTATTAAATCTTTAGTGGATTTCTTATTAACATGTCAACTAAAAAGAAAACTTCATAATAGGTATATAATTATATTTTTGTTTATAATCATAAGTTACATACAAATACATATAAAAAAAAACTTAAACATTATCTCAAAATCCAAAACATTGTTGAAACCATCAACATCTTCTTCTTCTTTGTTGCTGTCACTGTAATTTGTTGTTGTCATTGTAAATTTATATAAAAGCTTTTTGCATCCGACGGGATCAAGTGCAACAATGATTTCAGATCTTTGATTTTGGCCGGAGCGGTAGGTTTGCCAGACGGCCATACTGGTATCAAATTTTGTCTGAAGTCAAGTGTTTGTACCGCTCTTCTTTTAGGAGAAATGTCTACATCTACTACTACTTCATTATCAAAATCACATTTAAGGTTTATTTTAAATAAATCTTTTTTACTGAGGGAAATTTCACGTACATGTATCCAATTATTTTTTTTATTATTTTAACAATTCGTTTTTCTAGTTTTTCAGTGCCAAAGAAGTGCCCTTTTTTCATTTCTGACACTACCAGAGGCTTTTTTTTCTGCAACTCTTCATGACATTTATATAGTCTTGAAGAGTTGTTGAGAAACTTGTTTAATATAATTACTTGTTCAATTAAAACCATGTGTGCAATGCAGCATGTTTTCTTCCCTTGTATAGTCCGTCCAACTTATCTGGAGAATAAAGGAGGGCGTCCCAATCGTTGTGGTACTGCCCATAGTCTAAAAATTATCTCATTTGTAGGGAATTTTATGCAAATTCGTTTTTTCTTAAACAAGTTATTAAGCAGTATACGACACGATAAAAAACAAAAAATGTAAACTAACGTACAAATAAATTTATCAAAATATACATTCGTAAAATACTCAACGTCACAAAATGGCGTTAAAAATCAAAGAATAATACAATTTTCAGGAAAAAAAAACAAAAAATAATAATTATTTTAGGCCGGCGCCACATTACGCAGATCTTCCGCCGCGTTTTTTCCGTTGCGCCAAATCGGCAAAGCAAATAGACCGACCGATTATCCGGGTAGTGTGTTTAATAAGCGCATATTGTATGGAAAGAAATGTAGCGATGTTCCACGACAGAAGAGACGCGGCGCAAGATGCGCGCAGTGTGGCGCCGGTTTTATTCGGTGTCTCATACCTAATGATCATGACCACCATGTTTAACTCAGTAACTCCTAAGGATATCAATCGGTTTAGGGCCGTTGTATCAACTTGGTTAATAGTAATCTTTCGTTCAAAGCATAGATATTTTGCATTTTCCACCGATCAAACAACTCGCTCTCGTAAAAATCTATGCTTTAAATGAACTATTGCTATAAAGTAAGTTGATGCAACCAGTCTTTAATGTGCATAAATAAAAAAGTTTATTTTTGAAAAAAGATGTTCATACAAATGAACTCGTTAATGAATTATGTAATAAAAAGTATAAATAATAAAAATTCTATGTAAAAAAATTATCGAATAAAATATGTTCTAAAACTTTTCTCATCTTACGGCTTCTAATTCAATTTTTCCACTTCTCCTTGTTCTTTTTTTTCCGGGTGTAGATATTTTAATGCCCATTTCCACGGCCACTTTACCTTCTTTAACTATTTTGTAAATTGCCGATTCAGAAATACCTGAAGATATTGTATTAGGTCCTTACATATGAAATTGGCGTTTAGTATGGGAGGAACATAAAGCCGATTTTTTTTTATTATAATATATTTATTTAATCAAAGTATGTACCATTGCTATCTATGCACTTTTGCCATCTCATAGGTAGTTCATCGATCCCTTTACTAAAAAAACCATTCGGACGGGAATCAATAAAATCTTTGAAGGCGGTTTGGACTGCCCCATCGGAGTTGAATTTTTTCCTTTGCAAGAAGTTATCCAAATTTCGAAAAAAATGGTAATCTGTTGGGGCAAGGTCCGGAGAGTACGGTGGATGTCTTAGACATTCCAATTGAAGCTCCTCTAATTTGGTAGCCGTCTGTTGTGCAGTGTGTGGTCTAGCGTTATCATGAAGCAGCAGTGGCCTAGAGCGATTAACCAGCCTCGGTTGTTTAGCAGCTAGCTTTTCCATCATGGTTTGCAGTTGCTGACAATAGACATCTGCCGTAATCGTCTGGCCAGATTTAAGAAAGCTGTAGTGAACGACACCAGCACTAGTCCACCAAACGCTCACAAGTAACTTTTTTGGAGTCAATTTTCGCTTGGGGCATGGTTTGGCTGGTTCAGCAGGGTTCAGCCATTGCGATGAGCGCTTCCGATTATCGTACAGGATCCACTTTTCATCACAGGTAATGATTCGATTTAAAATCCCTTCATTATTGTGCCGGTTGAGTAATGCAACGCAGCAGTCAACGCGCGTTTGTTGATTTGCTTCACTCAATTCGTGAGATACCCACCTTTCAAGCTTTTTCACCTTACTAATTTGCTTCAAGTGGATTAAAACAGTTTTATCACTAACACCGCAGCCTGCAGCTAACTCGGATGTGGTTTGCGATGAATCGGCTTCCACAATAGCCTTCAATTCTTCATTATCAACTTTGGTCTCCGGCCGTCCACGGGGCTTGTTCTGCAGGTCGAAAATTCCAGAACGAAAACGTTGGAACCAAAAACGCACTGTGTTTTCTTTTGCGGCACCGTCGCCATACACATCATTAATCCTTCGAGCCGTTTCTAAAAATTTTCTAAAAATTTATCCGTTTCTAAAAATGCCACGGTGGAACTCGTACTCGTAAATAACGCGATATTTCAAGTTTTTCATTTTGTAAACTGAGTGACGCAAAGAAAAAAACAATTGAGGAAAAAACAGATGAATTATAATTTTCAAAATACAAATACATGAGTAAATAGCTGTATAAATTTGGATTTGGAATTCCTAACCAAAGAGAAGATATTTGAGATCAAATTTGCCAGTATGGCAAAACGCCAATTTCATATGTAAGGACCTAATATAATAGTAAAATAAAAAAACTAAGTATGGGAAAATCATTATAACTGCATGGCAGCACTAACCTGAAGTGGCGGCAATAAGTTTATGAACAAAATCAAACGGTATAATTGGGGCTTTTAGACGTTGTTCCTCTTCAAAAAACGTGTGCATTTTCAAGATTATTTCCCGAACACCGCTTTCAGTGGTTTTGGCATGGTGACAATCTAAAATTTTCTTAAAGAACTATCGAAACAGTCGTGAACCCCTCTGTAAACAAAGGTCTGTCAGCTGTAGATAATCCAAAATGGCGTCGTTAGTTCCAAATTTGGCCATTCTTCAGATAAGTTAGGCCCGGTTGTTTCAAGTTCGATCAAAGTAAGCGGAAATACTGGCTTAAGCTGAGCTTAACCTCAAGGTCACGCGAAATCTCGAAGTTTCAAATTTTAAAATCGGATTAGGGGTGTTGCAATTGTGTAAAATAAAAATCATAGACAAATGCACGCCAAAATAATTTTGCATATGGCAGCACATAATTTAAATTTCATTTGACAGCAACCATATGTTATCTATGACAGCAACAGACAGCAAGCAGATCAAAGCAGATGTTTCGAAACATGTCATCAACGGTTTGTTTTACTGAAGATTTCCACAAGAAGATGAAAGGAGAGTAGTGGGCCGCATTACGCAACTAATTTAATGTTTTGTTGCTACTGTCCAACAGATTTTCGAAGTAGATTCGAGAATACGATGAAAAGCGCCAGGAAGGTTAGTTATTGACGAAATTAAATGTTATCTTACCTATTTAGTGTTTGCAAGAACAATATGTTTTTATTTGATCTGTATTGTATTTCTTTAGTTTTTCTGTTTATAACCTTTTCTTTGTTTGCAGGTAATAAGAAAAGTGAATCCAGAGCCTACGACTGATATGCAGAATAAATTATATGTGGTTCAGTTAGATATTTTCAAAACCCAACTATCTAAAGAATCGACAGGAAATTCACGAAGTTGTTTTGGAAAGGCATAATGCCAAAAGAGATCTGGCTTAATTTTATTACAAGTTGTATTTTTTATTAAAATATTCATTTTCCCGTTAATAGGTAGGTATATAAAATACAATAAAATAAAAGAATTTCATACACCGAATATATTGTTTTATTACTATTATTCCGCGGACGTCCTCTGCTTCTGCTGCTTTCGACAAACAATTTTCCTTGCCATCCTTTCTTTGCTCATCTGTTCCACATGACCAAACCAGTGGCCATGTCACTGGCTCTGCATACTGAGAATTCCGAGTTCGATTCCCGGTGAGGTCGCAATACATCTTTCTGATTTCTTTAAAATCTAGGTGTTCTTGTCGGACCGCAATTAAAATTGGGCCTTCAGGCCCATTGTAGCATTAAAAATTGCTGTACATTTGGTTTGAGGGTATAGTCCCGCTCTCCTACAATATAGCAATTACCAAATCTGGTACCTAGTACCGTTTGTCGTAACTTGATATTTTGTTTGGACATAATGACAAATATATTTCTGATTTTTATAGTGCTCTTCGGCTGACTAAAATGTGGTCTGTGGTCAGCCATTGCTCTGGTAATGGCTGACACTATCCGCAGTCCAAGAAGCAGTGTTCCAGATAAATCACCTATGCACCTTTCATGGATATAAATGTAAAATTATCAAAACCCGAGTGAAATAGAAACCTTGAAAAAAAATATTGTCGACAATGCCCTGCAGTAAAATTCATTTAGAGTTGCGGAAAAATCAATTTCTTCTGACAAAAAAGTATTGTTCGAGATCTAAGTAAATTACTTCTCCTGTTAAGGATATACTGTAGGATCAGTCGATCGTCAGAAAAGCCTGTGTCACCCTACATAATATTGTACATTTCGACACTTTGTATGTAAAATGTCGAAAAATTAATAAAAAAATATTTTATTGACAGATGTCAATTACATTGCGCAGTGCGCATGTGCGACTCTGACCGAGAGTTTAATCTAAAATTTCCGCTCAGAATTCTCTGACAGATTTCGCTTAATCCGATTTGAAACAACCCGTTTTTGAAAAAAGTACTAAAAATTTCAGTTTAAACTCTACGCTTACTTTGATCGAATTTGAAACAACCGGGCCTAACAAACAATAATATTATCGCTGACCGCGGCGAACATCGGACCGAATGATCATTCGAATGATTTCACTCGGCGTTGACATTAGTTACTAATTTTATTCGAATAGAATTAGTAACTGAGTAAATAATCGAATTAATAATCGACGCCAACGGCGAGTGAATTATTCGAATAATCATTCGGTCATTAGTTACTAATTTTATTCGAATAGAATTAGTAACTGAGTAAATAATCGAATCAATAATCGACGTCAACGGCGAGTGAATTATTCGAATAATCATTCGGTCTGAAGTTAGCCGCGGGCTGCGGCAAAAGACAAAAGACATACGTTCACCAACATTCACTCACATTGTAAGGAGATTAGACAAAGAAAGACAATAAAAACTCTTTCCTTGTCTATGTTAAGAAGTTTTCGTTTGTCAAATACGTTACGACATTCTGTTATCATCTGTCTTCTTCTTATATATGAAGCCAATGGTTTATCAAATGAGAGAGAAATATATACTTAAGAATCTTTTTTATTCATACCTAATTTTCATTCGAATGATTCTACTAACCATCATGAGTGATCACTCGTGTTGAAATTATTCGGGATGGTTAGTAGAATCACTCGTTGTTGAATGCTTCGCGGAGTGGGTGGGCGTGATTGGTACTCGGCTCTCGGCTTTGCCTGGCGTCACGTCGCGCAGTGCTAGATTGATATTCGAATGATTTTAATTATGAATGATTTTAATAATCGAATTATTCGAAACATTTCAATAATCGAATAATTCGAGTTATAATAATCGTAATCGCGCATCGCTAACGGTAAGGCGTCATTCTTGTCATAGACAAAACATGCAACTGTCAGATTTGTATGAACGAAATTATGAAACTTTGAACTGTGATAACTTTTTAAATAATTTTTTGCCCTGCATATATATATATATATATCATTTTTGCAATCAGAACACTCGACTTTACAAAAAACAAAGAAATTCCGGCTATAGTCAAGAATACAAACGTACTTGAATTTTGATGAAAGAAAAATTGTTCCTGGTGTAATAAAGGGTCTTGATTACATAAATGAAGTCAAATTTTCCCGCTTTCTGGTTTAAAAGTAGTTATTTCAAGTATAAAAATGATAATTTTTGACACTTCACGCCATAGGCATATATAAAATAGTTTTTGCTGTTTTATTCATAGAAATTGACAAATCACGTTTATCATAAGTGGGCCCATTCATTATCAAACATGTCAACTATACGATCCTGCGTTACGCCGGCACGCGGCGCGCTGCGCCTTGTCCCGTAATATAATACATGCCCCACATTACCTAAGAAAATATCATTGGGCCTTTTCCCACCGGATACGTCATCCAGACTTATCTCCGTTTTTAACAAAAAAACAGGATAGAAGAGTGTGGCGTTCAATCCTCTCTGCCTACCCCTGAGGGGAAACGGCGTGATGGTTAGTTAGTTAGTAACACAAAATTGGCTTTTTCCTACTGGATACGTCATCTAGACTTATTTCCGTTTTTAACACAAAATTGGCCTTTTCCCTACCGAATATTTTTTATGATCTATGATTATTTGATGAATGATTATTCAAACATCAAACATTAATTTTCTATGGTTTCTTGATTTATTATATGGGCATGTATGGAATGAGATGTCAAAATGTATCATTTTTAAACTCGAAATAACTGCTTTTAAACCAGTAAGCGAGAAAATTTGACTTCATTTATGTAATCAGGATCCTTTATTACACCAGGAACAATTTTTCTTTCATCAAAATTCCAGTACGTTTGTATTCTTGACTTATTCCAAAATTCCCATAGATGCTGTGTGTAAAATACATTTTAGCCTTTCACATGCGACTCACTTGCGCTATATAATTTACGAACCTGGTCGTCTTACTGCGGGATCAGGGCTAAGAGTTTGTTGAAGGTATTGGGCGAATTTAAGGGCTCATGCATTCTTCGCGTAGCCTGCAGATGGTCGGTTAGTTCCATTTTTATACAATATCAAAGAATAGAGAGATACGCGCAGCGCGCAGACGCCACAGAACACAGAATAGAATGTCATGGCGGCTGACAAATGACAAAGGAATCGGATAGGATATTATCAAAGAATAGAGAGAGAGAGTTACAGAATATAGACCACTGGCAGCCGGTAAACGAATCAACGACTTTCGTCTTCCTTTTCTTTATTATGGTGATTCGAAATATCCACAAGTACAGTAGCCGGCAAACATCTTGAAATTTTACGGCGTAGTGGGGGGAAGTTTGCGCATGTACCATTCCACCAAAGAGACCCAAATTTTGTCTTCTGCGCATTCCCCCACTACGCCAAAGAATTTCAAGAAGTTTGCCGGCAACTGTACCTATTCATATTAGATCAGTAGAAATGAGGAACTTTTGAAATAAAAACTTATATATTTATTATATTATATACGTACATGAAAAAAGGATTTGGATTACGGACTAATTCTATTTTTATTATTGGCGTATAATTTATTACCCTGATTCATGATTCAGTAGTTTGTTTAATCTATTACGTGTAGGGTTTCAAATAATAAAAACTGTAAATGTAAAGAATGCTCGAGTCTTCAAGTAAATTTAAAGATTAGACTATTAAGTCTTGATTACAAAACATTCTTGAAACGTACGGTCTGAAAGGAAAAATAAGCAATGTTTTTCATTTAATTAATTTAGATGGCTTACAGTTAGAGAAAATATACAAAATTTTACAAAAATAGATTAGTGGTGAACACGCGTTTTAAAATATGAAAATAAAATGCTGTTGAGAAAAAAGGGGGAGGGGTGAATTGGCATTATCATGTTATAGAAAATACAAAAAATAGATTGTTTTCATTCATTATTAATTAATATGAAGGCGAAAATTCATAAATTAATTCAAGGGGAGAAAAAAGATTCCAAGAGCATTCATTATAACTGTAGCGGCGCCCGGCCGGCTCGCGCCATCTACCTGCCTACGAGCGGGGACCCTTTTTTATTAGGTTAACATAAACAACGTCTGCGGCGGAGACATCGCCGGTTATGTAAACAAATGCAAGCAAAGGGAATCGGATGAGATGACGCCGTGCCCCAGTCTGGATTCATCTCAAGTACCGCCCGGTCGTTGTTTAGAAAACTTTTGGGTCCGCGTCTTGTATCTGTGGTACATTTCTCTTTGTCCGATTTTTTTTATACTTTCGATTTTTTACTATTTTATTTTGTGATTGATAATTAACTTATGTTCACACTGTAACTTGTATATTTTATTTGCTCCCGGAGCCTAACTCCGGTCGAGGAATAAACATTAAATAACAGATCGTTCTTTCATTCCATCGACCTACGAATATTCCCAACATAACTTTACTCCACAGCCATAAATAATCTTTCCATTATTAAAAAAAATCTAATATTTTAATGCAAAGGAATAACAATTCCAGATTCAAAGGGGTTGTACAGTAGCCGGCAAACATCTTGAAATTCTGCGGCGTAGTGGGGGGACGTTTGCGCATCTACCTTTCTACCAACGAGACCCAAATTTCGTCTTCTGCGCATTCCCCCACTTAGGGCCGGTTGTTTCAAGTTGGATTAAAGTAAGCGTTCTTTAAAAGCATAGATTTTTACGTTCTCCACCAATCAGACGATCCGTTTTCGTAAAAATCTATGCTTTGCTCGACCGCTTACTTTGATCGAACTTGAAACAACCGGGCCTTAGCCAAAGAATTTCATGAAGTTTGCCGGCAACTATAACGGTCTATATTCTATGGTTGTAACAATATTGCACACACCGCCATTTTTTAAAAAATGGCGGCCAACAATGACACCTATAGTCCGTCTAACTTATCTGAAGAATGGCCAAATTTAGAACTAACGACGCCATATTGGATTATCTACAGCTGACAGACCTTTGACAGACTTTGTTTACAGAGGGTTTCACGACTGTTTCGATAGTTTTTTAAGAAAATTTTAGACTGTCACCATGCCAAAAACCATTAAAAGTGGTGTTCGGGAAATAATCTTGAAAATGCACACGTTTTTTGAAGAGGAACAACGTCTAAAAGCCCCAATTATACCGTTTGATTTTGTTCAAAGATGTATTGCCCAGTATTGCCGCCGTTTCAGGTTAGTGCTGCCATGCAGTTATAATGATTTTCCCATTCTTAGTTTTTTATTTTACTATTATACAATTTCTTCGGGTATTTCTCAATTGGCAATTTACAAAATAGTTAAAGAAGGTAAAGCGGCCGTGGAAATGGGCATTAAAATATCTACACCCGGAAAAAAAAGAAAAAGGATAAGAGGAAAAATTGATATTGATGACTTTGATTTGGGAATCATCAGACGAAAGATACACGATTTTTGTACTTTTAAGAAAGAGTTACCTAGATTAAGTAAACTGCAAAAGGTATTGAAAGAAAACATAAATTTTCAAGGATATCGTGAGATATTACGTAAATTACTGCATAAGCTAGGTTTTCGTTTTCGAAAGACTAAAAGTAACCATAAGGTGCTTATAGAACGCAATGATATAATTAATATGTGCCGTGAGAGCATAATTCTTGTATGAATTAAGGAAGAATGAAACTTCTTTGAATCGGCGGCCAGTCATATATCTAAATGAAACATATATACATACCTCACACAAATGTAGACAAATGTAGGCAAAGTGAAGATGTCGAAGGTGTATTCAAACCAGTATCTAAAGGTCAGTGCTTCATAATTGTCAATGCAGGAGGGGAAACTAACGTGTTCATTTGTATAAACATCTTGTTTTTCAAAAATAAACTTTTTTGTTTATGCACATTAAAGACTGGTTGCATGAACTTTGTAGCAATAGTTCATTTAAAGCATAGATTTTTACGAGAGTGAGTTGTTTGATCGGTGGAAAACGCAAAATATCTATGCTTTGAACGAAACATTACTATAAACCAAGTTGATACAACGGCCCTAAACCGATTGATATCCTTAGGTGTTACTGAGTTAAACATGGAGGTCAGATTATTAGATATGAGACACCGAATAAAACGGGCGCCACACTGCACGGATCTTCCGCCGCGTCTCTTCTGTCGCGGAACATCGCTATATTTCTTTCCATACAATATGCGCTTATTAAACACACTACGCGGATGATCGGTCGATCTATTTGCTTTGCCGATTTGGCGCAACGGAAAAGACGCGGCGGAATATCTGCGTAATGTAGCGCCGGCCTAAAAGGATTATTATTGTTTGGTTTTATTTTTCTGAAAATTGTATTTTTTTTTGATTTTGAAAAAACGCCATTTGGTGACGTGTATTTTGCGAATGTATATTTTGATGAATTTATTTGTACATTAGTTTACATTTTTTGTTTTTTATCGTGTCGTATACTGCTTAATAAATTGTTTAAGAAAAAACGAATTTGCAAAAAATTCCCTAAAAATGAGATAATTTTTAGACTATGGGCAGCACCACAACGATTGGGACGCCCTCCTTTATTCTCCAGATAAGTTGGACGGACTATATATAAATCGATGTTATCAGGTTTCTGAGATATTCACATATAAAGATTGCTATTTTGTACCTATGAAGTGTCATCTAAATGACACAATCAAAAAGTAATTCATTGATGGCCGTGATTTTTTTTTAAATGGCGGCAACTATGCAAACTTTGTATGAGAGAGGTTACAACCCTTTTGTTATCTTTCTTCTATATAATACCTACCAATGTAACATACATATTGTTACGGACAGGACAAAGCCTGCGCCTACCGTCAGGCAACCGAACTTTCGAGTTCTGTAGTTGACGTAATCACGTCATATAAATGGTAGAAATTTCTGATGTGAATGAAGCAGAGCAAAGGCCCCTTTCAGGGCCAACACCGATCGCCGTGACCCGGTTGGGGATGGGTACCGTGCCGAGGACAGCGCGCGAGTTCTCGGCTGCGGTGGTTGTCCTTATACGTGTCTCGGCGTCAGGCGGCGGCAACCGAGAAGGGGGGAAGCGAATTGAAAGGAAGTAGCTTCATAAAATCATATCTCGCTGGGAGCAATAAAAATGCGTACACGACATGGGCTGAATTGTATATGTTTTTTACTGAGAAATGTTATATGAAAATCTTAATTTTCAGATTTTCAGAGTTTCTAAAATTATGGAATTTATTGAATTGTTTCAGAGATCTCAATGAGACTGAATCACAGTTGTATGTAATAAAAATGTCGCATTTCATTGCTCCAAGTTGAGGAGAGAGAGCGGGAGGTGATTTTATTCCACATGTAAAGAGCATTGATGCCTGGTTGCCATGACAACCGGGTATCATCATCATCAGCACTTGGTCACCCCCGACCCAGTCGGGCGTGAATACCGTGTCTAAGTCGGTAACCTGGGCGACAGGTCTGGAACTCGCAATTAAAATATGAATCGAGAGAAATGATGCTCTCGGAAAGTAAAATTACGCCTCGCTTTGAACATGTAAATGTGTTGTACAGCGTGATCCAGACATGTCTTTCATACTGGCACAACATTGTATTATAAATGCTAATGAATGTCTCTGATTTCAGAATTTGGAATTCCTTGTTGAAATCCAGGAGCTTGACAGAATTGCATCATGACTGTATGTAAATATGGAATGTCACATTTTATTGTTCAATAAAAGAGAAAGCGGGAGGTATTTTTATTTGCGTAAGACGCAAGTTTGCCCTGTTATCTGAACCATTTTGGTTGAACACTGAAAGTAAAGTCATTTTATAATCCCGGCAAACTCAGTTGCCGGTCACTTTGAAGAAATTACATGGTCAAAAATATTTTATGAAATTTACCTCAAATAAAGATTTTTCAAGTAAATGCCACCACCCTGCGCGATATAGTGAGTTAATCGGCAGTGATATAGGTACAAAACACATTCTTTTCTGATATTGAATATCTTTTGGGCAATTATCAAAGTGGATTGCAGCTCTCACCATACTTTAAAATCAAACTGAAACCTTTCTTTACACATCGTTGTTCTCGAAACACTAATAACTAATCTTAAGTATAATGTGTTACTTTCTAACACGCATGTAAAGTTATACCACGGGAACGCCGGAGAACAAATCTAACATTCGAGAACAGTTTTCTCTCCCGGCGGCATGCCCTTTTGAAGGCATATAGCTCAAGTAATTTTTCATGAAAACTTGAAAATTATACTACAGCCGCGCCTAGTCAATACCTATCCATTGGTAATACTAAGACATCGATAAACATTTGGTCACTAATTTTTAATGAATTTAATCTGACCACCACTGAGGTAAATTTCCGCCGGAATCACAAAAATAGAAATAACTTTTGACAGAAGTATCCGATCTTGATGAATCTTTTTACATCATGATCGCAAAGTAAATACCTATTCAGAGAGTATACACATGCCTATATAGGCTCATGTTTTGACTTGGAAGAAAAATTGACCTTTTGAACTTTTCTTAAAAGCGCGATAAGTATCAAAAACCACTTTGTCCAAAGACGAAAGTGGTATCAAAATACTCGTTAGGGCGAGTACTATGCAGTAATCATGAAAAGCATCGCGTAACAAGTAAA
>JADDOH010024026.1:0-11023 GCA_016648135.1 Agrypnia vestita
ACAGGCCTAATCAAGGGAGGGGGAAAGAGTGCCATCACTCTTCTTTCCGGGATTCTTCTCGGGGAAAGGATGACGACTGATCTTCCCTCAACCCTTGATGGGTTCTTAGGCAAACTAGTGCCCCTTGAAAGGGTTGACGAGGAGACGGACCATCATAGATTAGTCCGTATGTTAGCTCGCATCCCGACAAATACAATGCTTCTTGAGGTGCGAGAGCCCCCTCCCATAACTGTGGCGGAGCTGGAGAATTTTTTTCGTAATATTGGTCCAACGAAGGCCCCGGGGATGGACAAGATTACTGGGGTTATTGCGAAGAATGTCTGGAGATTCGCAAGAGATGAAGTTTTATTTGTAATGAATGAGTGTATGAGAGTGGGGCATTTCCCCTCTATATGGAAGAAGGGGACTCTCTGTGTCATACCCAAGGGGAACAAGAAACCAAGGTCAGATCCAGGCGCGTATCGCCCAATCACGCTCCTTCCCGTTTTTGGAAAGGTGCTTGAAACGGTGATGCGCAACAGGCTAGGGAGCAATCTTTCGCCTGCCTGCGACCGACAGTTTGGGTTCGTTAGGGGTAAGTCCACGGAATGTGCTATGATGTATGTACAGACATGGGTAAAGGACTGTGAGGAGAAGCATGCTATGGGAATTTTCCTGGACATCTCGGGGGCTTTTGATAATGCCTGGTAGGAGATGATCCTCGCTAAGCTGAAAGTGCGGCGGTGCCCGAGGTACCTCTTTGACTTAGTCAAGAGCTACCTCGGTGATCGAGCTGCTACGATCAGCTACGCGGGGGTCTCGAGTACCAGACATATTAATATGGGCTGCCCACAGGGTTCGGTTCTTGGACCGACCGATGATGCTCTGTTGTTCGTATCCGGACGAAGCCGCTTAGTGCTTGAGGAAAGGAGTAAGAGATCAATTGAGCTGATTGTGGACTGGTGTGCTAGAAATAAGTTGGCTTTGGCGCCTGGCAAAACAGTGGCCATGATGATGAAGGGTGGTTTGAGTCAGGCGAGGAACCCGGTGGTCAAAATGGGGAGTATGAACGTGAAATTTGCAAGAGAGGTCAAATGGCTGGGTGTAACGTTCGACCCATCGGGTTCTTTTCTCACACATGTTAAGGCCACTGCTGACAGAGCGAGAGATTTCTTTGCCTCTATGAAGAGACTTAGTGTCGCTGACTGGGGCATCCGGTCACCGGCGATGCGCCTCGTATATGGGGCGACATATGTGGCCCAAGTCACATACGCTGCTGAGGTATGGGCTCACAGGCTGAGGACCGGCGTGGTAGCCGCAGCTCTAAATCGGGGGCAGAGAGTACCCCTGCTGGCTCTGACGGGAGCATATCGGACTGTGTCCAGTGCGGCCTTACCGGTGTTAGCGGGGGTGCTCCCTGCTGACTTGGAGGTACTGGAGTTCAGCGCCAGGCGAAGTGTTAGGAGGGGCCTGGAGGTAAACTACTTTGGTAGAACCATCAGGCTCTCGGAGACGTTGCGACACCAGGTGTTGGGTCAGAGATTGAGAGAAATATCATGTATAGTTTGGCAAGAAAGATGGGACACGGCCACCACCGGAAGATGGACTCATTCCTTTTTTCCGAGGGTGGCCGTGAAGGAAAAGGGCAGTGGATATTTTCCGTCGCTGGACCACCACACTGTTCAGATGCTATCGGGACACGGAGAGTTCAGGTCGAAGCTTTTCGATCTTGGACTCTCCGTTGACCCGTGGTGTGCTTGCGGTTGGGTGGCCCAAATGGCGGAACATATCCTCTGGGAATGTACGATCATGAATGACGCGAGAGAGAATATGTTATCAGGATTAACTGAGTTTGGAATGACCGTGACAGGTCATTCCAAATTCAGGAACGTCCATCCAATGATGTCCTAGTGAGGAATGAAAGGAACTTCGGATGCTTCCGAGGGTTCATTCGGGTGTGGGTGTCCCGTTGGGAAATCCTGAGGGGATCTGTGCGATAAGTTTTCTTGTGTATTGGTGGTTTGACTCTGTCATTCCCCGGTGTTGTGTTAATGTGTGGGCTCCTGCATTGGACGAAGACCTGCCGGTCCTGTGCTTCCCTACCCGGATATCCAAATGTATTTTTTTTTTATATCGTCTCTTTCCCTGTTAAGGGGGTGTCTGTTTGACCTTACCCATCCACTGCCGCCACCGCGAAATTCGTCTACTATGTATTATTTTCTTCTTTTGTTATTACCTTTTCTTTGTTCTTGTATTATTTTTGTATTATTTTGTATTATTTCGTATTATTTTGTATTATTATTTTTCTTATTTTGTTATTTTACCTTTTCTTTGTTCTTGAATTTATTTATGTATTTTTTTTATGCAATAAAGACGTATCTAATGGTGTCGGTCTGTGAATGGTTTTGTTTTTGCGGCCGTGCCGCCTCGCACCGGTTTATACGACCCGTGCGGGGCAGCACGGTCTTGCATTGTAGCTAAAAAAATGTCAACCTGGAGACGAATGAGAAGGACCGATATGGGAGCTTTTGCTCATAAAACGGTCCTGGGTAAGCGGTGGGTACCATTCACACAGTGCGGGGGAGTGAGGCTGCATATGAAATGCGGGCGAGCACGGTCAAACAGCTCGCGCTGCCCGCGCAAAAAGTGCTAAGAAAATGCGAGTGCCAAGAGAAAAATAAAAATAAAAATAATAAAAATAAAAATGAAAATGACTTAGAACGCGCGTTTGTTGGTGGAAAGTGCGCGGAGTTTAATGAAGTGGAGCCACAAATACTGATAGGCCAGGACCACGCGCATTTGATCGTCACCCGGGAGGTGACTGAAATACCTACCGGCGGATTGCGCTCCCGCACAGCCCTGGGATGGACCACACACGGCGAGCTTGGCCGCCGGCCACCCGCCGGCACCGCGACGGTTTTGGCGCTCTCCGGCGCCACGGTGCCGGCGGCCGATAACGATCTGGAGGCGCTGATAAGGGCGCATTTTGCAGTGGATTCACTGGGGATCACTGCCGCGGCCCGCGTCAATAGAGAAGACGCCCGCGCCGCCGCTATTATGAAGGCCACTACGCGGCAATTACCTACCGGGCAATGGGAAACGGGCCTTCTTTGGAAGATGGATGATATTAATTTCCCAGACAGCCGCCAGTGCGCCGCCAACCGCCTGGCGGGGATTGAAAGAAAAATGGAAAAAGATACTGCATATGCGACGGCGTACAGGGCGAAAATAAATGAATATTTTGAGAAAGATTACGCCCGCGCCTTGTCACCCGCCGAAGAAAAAGCGCTGAAATTTAAGTTTTACTTGCCGCATTTTGCAGTCTTTAACCCAAACAAGCCCGGCAAAATACGTATAGTATTTGATGCCGCGAGTAAGTGCCGAGGAGTATCATTGAATGATATGTTATTGACTGGGCCGGACCTGCTGAGTTCACTTCTAGGCAGTGTGTTCCGGTTCCGGGAAGGAAAAGTGGCACTGGCAGCCGATGTAAAAGAAATGTTTTTGCGCATAAAAATCCGAGAGGCCGACCACGCGGCGCAATTATTTTTATGGAAACAACCAGGCGAGCAGGTGCCGACGACTTACCAAATGTCGTCTATGATTTTTGGCGCCACCTGCTCGCCCAGCAGTGCACAGTATGTGAGGAACCGGATTGCGCAAGCCAGTGCCACAGAATTTCCGACCGCGGCAAAGGCGGTTGAAACTACATTTTATATGGACGATTACCTCGACGCAGTAGATTCAACTGAAGAGGCCTTAAAAATGTTCACCGAAGTGACTGAAATACTGCGTCGAGGGAAAATGCAGCTCTGTAACTGGGCCTCCAATGATCCTGAAGTATTAGAAAAAATTGAGCCCGCCTTAAGAGCGGTGGAACCGATGAGGATTATCGGGGCGGAGACAACGGCAGAAAAAGTGCTCGGGATTGCATGGGAGCCGGCCTCCGACAAATTTGTTTTTCAATTTGTGAACTTGCCCGAAATAGCGGAGGCTGGCCGCCCGACAAAGAGACAAATATTGAGCGCCGTAATGAAAATATTTGACCCCATCGGATTTTTGGCCTGCATACTAATAAGGTCAAAAATCCTATTACAGGATGTATGGCGCTCTAAAATTGGATGGGAAGAGAGAATACAACCCGAGCACGCCGATAAATGGTACGCGTGGTGCGAGCTAATAAGGAATGTGAAATGTGAAATCGCGCGCCCGTGCATATCCCGCCGCGATAGTGAAGTCGCGCTTCATGTGTTTTGCGACGCCTCAGAAAAAGCGAGCTGCGCGGTGGCCTATTTTGTCGAGACAGGAGAGGGTGGCAATTCCGTAGCCTTCATCTCGGCAAAATGTAAGGTGGCACCGCTAAAACCGCTGTCAATACCGAGGCTAGAGCTGCAAGCGGCACTTATCGCCGCGCGACTGTCGGCGGCTGTGAAAAAAGAGTACCGCTGTAAAATAGCCCGTACGGTACTGTGGACCGATTCCACCACGGTGTTATGCTGGTTGCGGACCGACCCCCGGGCGTATTCGACTTTTGTCGCTAACCGGCTGGGAGAGATTGATGAATTGACGAAAATCGCCGATTGGAGATGGGTCCCCACTAAACATAATCCCGCTGATATTGGGACACGGGACGGCGAACTCCCAGATTTGGCCGCTGATGGTATGTGGTTCAGCGGCCCTGACTTTCTACACCGGGGAGAGTCGGCGTGGCCGCAAGAGAGCCGCCGGCGGCAACCAGATAACACAGTACTGGAAAAAAGAGCAGATATTGTTTTGGTGACCGGAAGAACGCCCACGGGGGGAGCATTGCCCGATATAAAGCGCTTCTCATCATGGACAAAATTGGTGCGCACCGCGGCATGGATAAGGCGCTTCATTTGGAATTGCCGCCGCCGCGCTGAAGAGCGGCCCGGCCGAGATGTCACCTGCGACGAAAGAATAGCAGCCGAGCGCGCATGGATATTGCATTCTCAGGCGGAGGCGTTCGGCACGGAGATAAAAATTTTACACCGCGGTGGAGCCGTCCCAAGGACCAGCCGGCTGTATCCACTGACGCCGCGCCTGGATGAATATGGAGTTATACGGATGGGCTCGCGGCTCGAGCAGACCGCGGTGCATGAAATACCGGCCGGCTTGAGGGCGCCGGTAGTATTGGACGGCTCTCACCCGTATGCCCGCTTGATGATAAGGCATTATCATGAGAAGGAAAATCACCCGGGCACTGAGAAAACTGTGGCAGATGTGCGGGAGAATTTTTATATTTTAAAATTGAGACCAACAGTGCGCCGGGTGAAATATGAATGCCAAGCGTGCCGAAACAGAAAAAGCCAGCCGCAACCGCCGTTAATGGGCCAAATGCCAGATTGCCGACTGGCTTACAATACTCCCGCCTTTTACCATTGTGGGCTCGATTATTTTGGCCCAATGCAGGTGACTATCGGCCGGCGAAGAGAGAAGCGGTACGGCGCGCTATGTACATGCCTCACAACGCGCGCCGTACATTTGGAAATCGCCGAGTCTTTGTCTGCAGACTCGGCCATACTCGCTATAAGGCGAATGGCAGCGCGGCGCGGGCATCCGCGCCTACTATATTCAGATAATGGAACCAATTTTCGAGGCGCGGAAAAAGAGATGGCAGCCGCGCTGAAAGATTTGAGAAGTGACCCGCGGATGCATGGGCACCTCGCGGAGAGCGGGGTTGAATGGAACTTCAACCCCCCCCTCGCCCCACATATGGGTGGCGCCTGGGAGAGCCGGGTACGCGCCGTGAAGCGGGCGTTGGAGGCTACTTTGAAGGAGCGGGCACCGCGGGAAGAAACCTTGAGGACTCTGTTGGCTGAGGCCGAATATACTGTTAATAGCCGTCCGTTGACGCATGTATCGGTTGATCCGAAGGATGACGCGCCTCTTACGCCGAACCATCTGTTGCTGGGAGCGACCGGCCGCAATTCACATTTGGCGGTATACGGGGCGCTAGATGAAAATGTATGCCTGAAAAGACAGTGGAGAATATCGCAACAGATGGCCGATTTATTCTGGCGGCGGTGGATGAAAGAGTACTTGCCGGCATTGGCGCGCCGAAATAAATGGCAGGAGCCCGCGCCCGCAATTAAGGAAGGCGAGATGGCCGTCATCGCAGATCCCGCGCTGCCCCGCAACACATGGCCCAGAGGGCGAATTTTGGAAGCCCGCCCGGCGCCCGATGGACAAATTCGAGTCGTCCGAGTACGCACAGCTGCGGGCGATTATACTCGACCAGCCACAAGAATAATCATGCTGAAGGGGAATCCAGCATAAGGGCGCTGGCAGCTTACCCTGTCCTCCTGATAAGTGCGGGCAGGCCACACGGGGGGAGTATGGAACGGACAGGGTTGAGCCATGTAAAAAATGAGAACATAACATGACCACTATGAGCGGCGCGTGTCCACAATAAATCAGCCGCTACATACAGAAAATTGCATTGGAGACGAGGCGTGTATGCCGCTACTGAAAATCGGGTTGCCGCTTGGAGCGCGCGCAAGTCAGTGCCCAGCGGCTGTTGCCGCGACTGGAGGGGGGCCGCGCGAGCATACTGCTTCCAACTAGCTGTAGAACAACATCGCCCGGACACTAGACCGGAGATTGGCCCTTTGTTGAATGAATATGAAAAATGCAGCCTGTTTGGCTGCCGATGTTATTTCCAGCTACAAGTGTCGATACAAATATGTGTGGAATTTGTATATGTTATGAAAATATTTTTAAAAATATGTTGATGTCTTGTAGGAAGCAGCGCTTGGCGCCCTTTTTGTATGCAATATTGTCATGTGCATTATGTTGAATATCTGATGAGAAAAATGTATTGGAATTTTATGAATTTTTATGAATAAAATGGAAATAAATAATTTTTTATTTGGCACCTATTGGTGCGTGGACAAAGGTTAGAAGTTTGAGCCGAAGGGATTCTTCCGCGATGTAACGACCCAAAGTAAAGTATGTGTGTGGCACGCGGTACCCGCGATGTTCGCCAACACTAAATGGGCATGAGTGTGGCACGCAATATTCGCCAACACGGGAGACGAGTCTCGCTGCAGAGGGTCTCGTCTCTTTCTTTCCGCCGTTGAATCCGACGACGGGCAATAAATGTTTTTTGAATATTCAGAGATTTTACAAACTTACCTGACCGGCTATAACTTCTAACGCCTCGTACTCAAATTCCGAGCCCCCGTCTGAGATGCGTATATGGGATACCCTCCACGGGGGCCCGAAGGCCTGCACCGGGCGCCATCGTGGAGATGGTCATCATGAAATGAATGAGTACTGGAAGACCGTGAGAAAAATTTTGTATTTTTCTCGATTTGGAAACGGTAGACGCCTGTTTGCGGGCCCACGTCGCGGTAAGCTTGCGCACACGGCTCGCCGTGGAGGATATTAAAAAGTTGAATTTTTTATCAACAATCAGAGCGGCTTACCGTGGACGAATTCCTACTTATGTAGTGTCATTGCATTCCTTATCTGAATGCCTGTCTGGAGAATGTATTTTTATACATGTGGAATGATATAGGCGCGCCTGAGAGTGAAATAAAGAAATTGGTTTTTGGCGCTTTTTGAATGCCTATAACTCAGTAAATATTTACCTGAAATATTTGGAATTACTGTTAAAATGAGCGCTTGCATGCGCAAATTACATTTGTCATAGCAAAACTTGTAAAACTGCTGTTTTTGATTTTTTATGAATTTTTGAAAATTTGAGCCGTTTGTGGCGAATTTAATTTTAGTTTTTTGGGCCTTGTATGACCCAGCCCGTCCAAATAACTGTGTTATTATCATCTGCTAGGTCTGTTATTACAAAATAACACAGTATTAGTCTCTTGGGAGCTAAAATGCATTTTTTATGAATTAATTTGTATCTGTCATATGAAATCTGCCGCGCGGTGAAATTGTGCAACCGCGAATGACGTAGTTCACCGCTCGGCCGCCGGGAGCGCTGCGGCGCCTTCCCAGAATTACGCAATCTCATTGGTTTCTGTAATATGCTATGACGCAATCATGTGAAATTTTGAATTTGGTATAAATAAAATGCATTTTTTGAGCGGGTACCACAGATACGCCACCCGCGTCGGTACGAGAACCGCTATTTGGACAATCTTCTTGCTGCCTTTTCTTTCTGACCCTGCTCACCTACTTTGGACTCTGCTTTCTTGGATTTTTGTGACCACTGCTTTCTGACTTGGACTTCGCTTCGGATTTTTTCTTCGACTTTAATACGATAAAGCACTACTTCGGCGTTTGACTTCTGGCATATCCACGGACTACGAGCTTCACTGCAAATTCTGGTGGCGATCTCTGCCCCACCAGCGAAGACTACTGAGCCGCATAAAAAAGGTGTTCCCATCCGGAACACACTCCGAGTAACATTCCGGTTTCGATAACACTGTATCTTCGTCAGGACGGAAGCACACTTATTATCTATTATTTAGTTATATTATAGAGATGTGCCGATTATGACTTTGGCCGACTAGCCGATTAGTCGGTTGTAAAAGGGCCGACTAATCGGCTGACTAGTCGGCCAAGCCGATCACGGTTTAGTTTATAATTTTTATAAATGTTTTTTTTCAGTACATCATGTACATGTAATCTTAGTTAAATATTACTTAGTCTGTTAATAAAAAAAATTCCTACTCTTTTATTTAAATAAGAAGAAATATTTATAAATGTTTATTGAAGATAAGAATATATTATGTTATGTTGTTTTTTAATTAAAATACTAATTTTGTTTGTAAAATGTCATAGATATTTTTTCTTTACAAGTAAGTAATTTTAGGGACTGATTAGTTGATTACCAAAGGAAAAGTTGCTTTACATTTCAAAATGTGTAAGACTGATTCTAAAATAAAAATATCAATTAACAATCCAGGTTTTTATTAAATGTAATTCAACCTATATACATTTTATTGAGAAATACATACAAAGTAAGAAGCCGGATAGTCGGCGCTCTTTGCCGAATAGTCGCCGACTACGAAAATGGCCGGATAGTCGGCTTTACCAACTAGTCGCCGACTAGTCGGAACATCTCTATTATATTGGTAAACAAGTTAATTTTTGAATGGGGGCGTGGCTACAGTTATGGTGGGGGTGAGGAGATTGATAAGCACACACCGAAATGGGGAATACATCAAATAATAGGTTATTCGTAAAAATTGCTTACCATAAGTAAGTAATGGATAATTAGTATGCGTCCGTCCTGACGAAGATATCTACAGTGTGATCGAAACCCGGTAGACGTAAAGTTACTCCAGGTGGTTTATACGAAGTTGTTTTATAAATTAAAATTAATAATTATGTCCAACCACACAGTTAACTCTATAAACATAAAAAATATAGAGTTATTTCTATTAATTTATTTCTAATACTCGTATTCAGAGAGAATATAATGTACAAAAAAATAATTAGAGGTAACAATATGTCTTAATTAAATTTAAGTTCGTAAAGTATGTACAAGGCGGTGCAAAAATAAACACTGTAAGAATTTTCTACGCTTGGTTGTAAATAAACAATCAATAAACAGAACTTTTGCGCCTATAATTTATTTAAGAAATTGAAATTGAAGTGGACGAAACAAAAGATTTGTGTCATGACAGAAGTCATATAAGTACTTGTTAGTAAGTTAGCTAAAAAGAAATAAAGAAGACGCTCCTGAAGATGGGTCCAAATAACACACAATGTTACTAACTTTGAGGAGGCTGTTGCTCTTGTCCCCCCTGGACTTGATGGTGCCCCACCCGGTGGCGATGGCCTTGGCGTCGTCAATCGGCTGGCCGGTGTGCAGGCACGCGGGCCGAATCAGACTACTGAAGACCACCCTGCCATTTCAAATCATACATCAGACTGGGAGCGCAAAATGGATTTCAAAGGTCGAGCTTTCTTTTTAAATAGAGGTGTCGTCGTGTGCGTCACTTCAATATGTTTACTATTTTCAAAGTGAGCTAAGCTATTTATTTATTTATTTATATTATATTATATACGCCCATAACTGGCTTCTACATAAAAAATATTACAT
This sequence comes from Agrypnia vestita, assembly GCA_016648135.1. NCBI lineage: Eukaryota > Metazoa > Arthropoda > Insecta > Trichoptera > Phryganeidae > Agrypnia > Agrypnia vestita. The sequence goes on from JADDOH010024026.1 coordinate 10,016, forward strand.
TAAATTCAAAAAGTTTATGCATTAAACAATATCAGAAGTAAGCAGTAAAATATACAATATATGAATATAAAGTAGGTACATGCATAAGAAATAAAAGGTATAAGCAGTGAAAGTATCAGGTGTAAGCATTAAAATATGAGTATAAAAATAAAAAATTAAAATTAAAAATATAAACTTAAAATATAAAATACATTAATAATATAAAATACAGAGCAGTAATGTATATAAAAAAATATATTACACATCATTACATACATATATATTAACACTCGCTGATCCCCCGGAATGGGGCTCGAGCCACGGACCATTGGATCACTAGGCGAGAGTTGTAACCACTGGACCAACAAGCTACTCCTTCTATTGATGTATTTTTAAAAATTTGATTCCAACGTTTAAGATTAACGTGTAAGATTTGGTTACTCAAAGTCTACAAATATAAAGTTTACAAACAAAATTATATGTGTGAAACAGATTGATAATAAGAAATAGAGAGAGAGAAAATATAAAATACCCAATGAAAGTGTTTCGTAACTTTAAAAAATTGACTCCTTGCACCTTTATTATCATCACTTGGACTTTCTTGAAAATGCACACGATTTTTTATTTTAGCCGTCACAAATCAATAGTTTACATTTTTACTAATTCAAAAACAAATATAAATCATTTAACTACATTAAAGGGCTATCAATTATATTTATCATCTCCCTAGGCATCGTATTATTATATTAATATACATTTTTAACCAATATGTAAATATCAATTATCACAATCACGTCAAAGAAGTATAACTTCTATCCCAAGTACATGTTCTTTTAATAATTCGGTTTAAAAAATCGTGGCGAGGTGCGACAACTTCCTACACAGCGCGCGATAGTGCGCGTCAGTTCTACAGGATTTTTTTGTTTCAAATTGCGTGTCCACGGAATGGCGTTCGTTTTAAAGCTTTTTTGCCGTTTTTTATATTTCTTATCTGCGACGCGTTGGCCAATTTTACATGTAAACATCGCA
>JADDOH010024028.1:0-36978 GCA_016648135.1 Agrypnia vestita
CGTCGGATTGCAAGGCGTACAATTTAAATTTTAATACAAACCGAAAATATATTAATGCTCTACGAAATTCTTGATTAAAAATAAAGTATTTTTAGTAGATAGATTTGAAACAGCGAAGAAAGTTTTGCGCATTCCTTGAAGTACACTGATATTTAAAATGTTTAGTTTTTCATGCACGAGAATATAACGTGATTCGATGTGAAATATTTAAACAAGTCGTGTAGGTATAAATAATATTTCAATCAATTTACCCACATAATTTTGTCATATTTCGAGGATGAATACTTAGAGTTTTGTTATAGAGTACCTAATATAGAACATTGTTAAATTATATAAATTTGTACCTAGATAACATCTTCCAAGACACGGAAAACTGTGAAAAATAACAACATTAAACCTTGATTCTTATTTGTCCATTTTTTTAAATATGTTCAGATAATACGAATAAATCAATTTTATTGATATATTCTTACATGTATGTTAATGTAAATGCGTTGTCTTTTATAGTTTCATTTCAGTTATTTTAAATTATGTGTAAATATTACTTTCACTCTTGGATTCATAAAAAAACTGTATATCTAAAAAAGCACAAGGTAGTGTAGAATAGCCGATATGAGGAAGGTAAGTCTTTTGGAAAAATGGGAGAAAATGTTTGTAAAATACTTACAAAGAGTGCAACATTTTCTATGTCGGCTGTTCTACCCTCCACACTACAAAGCGGCCAAACGATAAAATGCAAAGTGCATACGTACCTTTGTGTTCTTTTTTCAAATTTTAATTTTTCAACGGGTAGCATTTTACGTAGGTAAGAAGGAGCACACGAGCGAGATAGAATGAGAAAGAGAGAGAAGAACAGCAGTCAATCGCCATGCGTGGGAGCGAGAAAGATATACACAAGGTGTGAGGTGACTAAAATACTCTCCAAATTAACGAGTCATCAGATCCAGACCGCTTCATTTGGAGTTTAAGGAATGCAGGAGAAAAGTACACGCGACAATGACCTTTGAGCGATCTGTACCTAAGGCCGTTTCGTCAGACCTTAACTTATGGTCAAATAATTAATTATTTAATTTTTGTTTACTAAAATGGTCTCAAATATCATTCGTATTAAGATCATTGTCGCGTGTGCAAAACGGAATTTGTGATTCCAATTTAATCCCACCTTTCAAATTGCGCTGTTTTTCAGTATTACTAATTATTAATTTAAAATTGTTATATGACCTACTATTTAATTTTTTTGAAGGATTTCTAAAAATTTTTTTAGGGACTACTAAAAACTGAATAAATGCGCAATATAGCAAAGCTTGGAAGGAATTAAATCAATATGAATGCATTTTAATACTAATCATTTTTAATTTATTTTCTAAAAAATTATTGTTTGAAGCTCTTCAACTATTTTTAATAATATTATTTAGGAATGATTACAGTATTTCATTTATAGTATTTTAGTCTGAACTAATTGTTGGGTGAAGGTTTTATCTATCTATTGAGACATTATTTTAAAACTAAATTACAAGAACCCACAAAACAAACAATTTGAGTACAACCTCCAAAAACACAGAACATTACATTACAGAAATATAAAATACATCAAAGCCTTCCCAATCAAAGCGGACTCACAGATTTTATTAAAGGACAAAACAATGCTTCAAACGAATATTATTTTTAATACAGACAGAACATTGTGTCATGAAGCTTTCTTGTAAAAGTTTACTAGGATCGTGTGAGATGAGCTAAAAATATACGTATTCAAATTAGGTATACAAATGCCGTGCATGTTTCAAAAGTCAAAATTTTAGTAGATTAAAGAAACACGTTACAGTCAGAAATAGAAACTGTTATGTATGATAAATTTAATTGAAAATATAATTAATAGCCTATCTAGAGAAAAAATGTAGTTAGCTTCTATAGTTTTATATGAAATCTTAATCTAATTAAACCTTTTTATTTCTACTAAAACATTTTAATGTCGAGTGAGGATCAGAAAAATGTTTTTAAATCATATTATGTAATTTGCGGAGTGTAAAATATATTTATTAAACTTTACAAATTACGTATAGTAGGATATTGATATTTTTTATTAATACATAAACTAAAATGGTAGGTTTGGTCTCAGATTATACTGAACATTTGAAAGGAATTTTAATTTTATTTTGCTCACTTTATACCTAAATATTCATATATGTGTACGTATATTTTTAGCCCACCTGAATTTATTCTTAATATTACCAAATATTTATTTTATAGATTATACATGTGTATGTAGATATCGAATACCAAAATAATTAATAAATATTATTGAAAAATATGTTTTTTAAATTCAAAATATATCATTTATGTATAATAATCATCAAAAATAGATAAATGTAAGAATAAAAATAAATATATATTATTCATGTGAATATTGTACAAGGACTTTCAAATGAACAAAGATGTTATTTATTTTGTAGGTACTTAGAAACATTATTGCATAGTAAAATTTGTATTACTTTTTTGTTTATTTCGGAGTCCTTGCATTTTTTTAATAATTCAGATAGCTTAGTTTATTGAAATTGGCAGTGTAATTAAATGATAACACGTAGATTTATCAAAACACAACGGTAACCTCTGCGGTATATATTTCAGTATTTATAGAACTTGGTAATCAAAAGTTTTAGTGAAAAGATCTCAATCAACAACTCCGTTTACAAACACAGAAAATTACCGTGTTTAATTTACTTTTGAAGAAAACTCATCTAAATTCATCTCAGTATCATTGTCCCGGGAGAGACATAAAGATAATTCTAGAAAATATATCTTTAGTTCAACTGGCGAATGCCTTATACTGGGGCTCGCATAATAATTCAGAGCCTACTTTTCAATAGATTTGACCTTTTTGCAGATTACGCAACCACCTGCCGACGCCGTTGTTAAACTATCGATCGAACTTGTCGAATGTCTGAAAAGTTTTGCGTGAAAAATACGCCCCTTACTTAAAAAAACAAATATTCGGTGACCCAAAAGTGACGCGACATTTTTTTCATAAATTACTTGCACTTGCAAAATATGTCGATGCGCTTGTAATCACCAGTCAGTGTTTGGCTACGCCTTGGCATTGAAAAGGTTAAAAAATACGCCACGACGAATAAAATTTTAAAACATGAAACATTTTATTCATACAGGAATTCAAGAGGTATTGTTTAATTGTCGAGGTGGTTTGAATACATCTCGCGAATCTCAGGAAAGCGATTACCAAGACGTTTTATCTTGTAAATTCCGGAGGAAAGACGACCGGTGGGCCATCCCAGACTCAGTTGGGATAGACAGCAATAAAGACTTTAAGAAGACCGTCAGATTAGAACTTGATTAGTCTTTAAAATAGGCGAGGATAGAAGTGCCTTACCGAGCCTTTAGACCCCTAATTCTCCTTGGGTAAGGGGTGAAAATTATGATGACTATTATGACATTTTGACCAAATATCAAACAATGGCAATCATTGAATATGCTACTTGGAGTCTTCGAGAAGGCTTATATCCCTCTCAGGTTAACGTAAAATCCTTGACAGCGTTTGCAGCTTTGGAAATGATAAATAGACTTTGATCAATCACTATTATCCCACCCTCATATTTTCCAATATCTCACCACCTTGACATTCTCTTTTCGTTAAGTAATCACACGCGTGGTCGGAAATTATACCAAAACCCTTGGAAAGTAATATAACTTTTTTCGCATATAAAGATTTGCTAAGCGATAAATATATGAGTGGGATACAACTTGCGAATAAAGGTTTCCAATGCTTGTACTATGAAATAAAAAATCGCTCAAATAAATTTGAGTATTTTTATCACATCCTAAAACAACGCGCGTACTTTTTTGGCCACCTATTATGTAAAATAAAATGAAGAGAGTCAAATTTAGTCAGATTACTATAATTTAAAGTAATGTACTGTTACGAATTTACGTTTTATTACTTGTGCAAATCAATTCGCGTGATATGATATGATATAAAAAATGTTTATTTCAAATGTATTTCTTGAACACTGTATATTCCGTAAAAGATCAATCTGAATTATGCTAATTTATTCGCACACCTTGGATATGGTACATTTCACTGGGGCTTGAGATATCTGTTGTATTTTATGATTAAAAAATCGAAGCTTGCAAATGTTTGAAAGAAAATTTGGAAAATCTGATGTATGAATTGAAATTTGGAAAATCTCCTACCTTTCGGAGTTATTTTTAAAGTAAAAAAACTGAATTATGATATATATCAATTTATAGCAGATGCATATTGCTTTATCATTTAATTACACTGTCATTTCACAAACGATCGATAAATGTTTAAAAGAATTTGTAATTGATAAAGAAGATAGTATAATAATATTGTATATTTCTGTTTATTATGTAATATATCAGTAATAGTAAATACTACATGTTTTCTAAATCAGCTATTTTTCGTCAAATCTATTTTGTCAATAAATATATCAATTAAAAATGTATACAATTATGTAAAACAAAATATTTTATATCAATTGTGTTTAAGTAAAACCATTGAATAGGGTATCGAATCTTAAGAGATAATGATCAGTTTGTAATTTCTTTCGCTTTCGCTGGTTAAATTTGATCATTTTATAAATAAAATTAAATAATTTTGGTTCTGCATCGACATTCTTGAATTTTGTATTTTTAATTTAAGAAAAATTCAAAAATATAGATTTTAATTTACTGATAAAAAAATACAATATATTATTAATATATTGGTATAAATTTTTACGCGATCCACCAGAAAACAAGGTAGGTGTCCAAATACTAACCGCAAAAACTTACATATATAAAAAAATTAATAATGAAAATAAAATGTCTTATATAAATGGATTTTCATCTTCCAAAAGTTCAGTTTCAGTTCCGTTAAAAGAAACCAGTTCTTTCAGTGTAGTTTTTTTTAAGGACCTAATTTTTTAAAGTAAACAAACCTCTAAAAGAACTAGATTTTCTATATTTCTATTGTTAGATTTATTCAATTCCTTTAAACATTCATCTATCAAGCTCAAAAAAATATATATTGAAATATCTGTACAATATTAAAAACTATGTTAAACCTGTATAGAGAATAAGAAATTTATTTCAAAAAATACTTTATGTGGTCAGTTTCACTAATTTTGCATAATATTTTATCACATGGAGACTTACTGTTTTTCTTGTAGAGAAGAATCTCGAACTGGTCGTGGAGCTGGGCCTCGAGGACCTGGTCTATCCTCTCTATCGTCTCCTTGTCCGTCAACTCACCAAACATGAAGGCACATCTGACTCAAACAGAATACACATTAACATTATACCATATAAATATTTTCAATCTAAAATATGCTTATACAGGGTTATTTGGAAAACATCAATAACCTCGCAGGACTATATTCCTGCCTTGATTGTGAATCGAAAATATTCAAGCTATCATGACCTAAATATCAATAGTTATGGAGATATGCGACATCAAAGTTTGCCATTTTTTTTTCGATATTTCTGACTTATATTTTGTAAAACGATGGAATATCATTACAGTAACTCATATCGATTACGAAAAATTCATTTGTTTCAATTAAATAAGTTAAATAAAATGATAAAAAATTCAAATTGGAATGTTTTTCAATTGGAATTAGAAGGTTTTTATTTTTTTATTTGACTTGTATTAAAGGGAATGAATTTTTCATATTCGATATAAGTTACTGTAATGATAGTCCAACGTTTTACAAAAAATAAGTCAGAAATATCAAAAAAAAATGCAAACTTTGATGTCGCATATCTCCTTAATTATTGATAGCTTGTTGGTCTTGTGGTTAGGACTCTCGCCTCGTGATCGAAAGGTCGCTGGTTCGAATCTCACTCCAGACGAGCAAGTTAATCCTATTTACATAGCACAAGTTTTTAGCTTAATTTGAAAATAGTAAGAATATTGATGTGACACGAATTCCGTGTTCACATCTCTATTTAAAAAAAAAAAATATCTTGAACATTTTCGACTCAATGCAGGAATATTATCCTGCGAGGTTATTAATGTTTTCCAAATAACCCTATATATAAAATCAAACCGAAATCGTCTATTAAGAATATTTAGCAATGTGGAAAACCTTTGAAATGGTTTGTTCTAAGGTTCAAAAGGTCCCATTTTATGCTTTATACACCCTCTAAATTTTTTATACTATAAAATAAAAACCCTTACAACGTTTTTACCACGATTTTATAAACAGCGAACAAGGCAAATATCTAATGAAAAAGTACACACCGATAAGAAGTAAGGTGTTCTAAATTTTAAAATATTTTTAGGGGTGTAAATTAAAAAATAAATTATGTGTGATACTGCTTCATTTTTCAATTAATTATTAACTTTTTAGATAATCTTAAATAATTATTTTAGGAAAATAAATTAATGTACATAATTATATTGTTATGATACGAAAATGTCATAACAAGAAATTCGCGTCTATAAGATCTAACGATTTGTGTAAATATTAACAAATTTTATTTTATTTTTAGAAAACGATGTATTTTTAAAGAATATTTTTTGATTATTCAATTTCATATTTATTTATCTTTTTTATTTGAGATTAAAATAAATACTGTTCAGTTTAATTCTTAAATATAACGGATGAGCCTATCTCCTTTAGCACAGTTACATACTTAGAAAAAACAAAAATATATTGTAAAATATTGAAGATTTATATGATGTAAAAAGGTATTTAAATCCTTAAAATCAGTATTTCTATTATTTACATATATATAGAATATTATGTTCAGCCATTGATTTTTTTAGAAATTAATAAAAAATAGATATATTATTGATGTGATTGATTTTTGAGCTCCGCCGAATGGATAAGGAAAGGGATTTATTTAGAAACACTAAAAATAAGTATATTTTATCATTTTCTATTACTATTTTCTGTATCTAGATCTCAATGTGAAGGGCATTATGTATGAGACCACAGTGATACACTAATGATCCAAGAAAAACTCAAATAAATGCGAAAGATGTCGCATCTCTTGCCTTAAGAACATGTGGGAACGTTTGGCTGCATCACGACCAAGGTCAACAAAGTGAGTAATACTTTGATAATGATCAATCTCTGATAATAGAAGTTGCTATAATAAAAAAATATGTTAGGATAATTTTGTCGAATCCGATGTGTCTGGCCACATTTGTCAACGACAACATCAACTGCACAATAATCGATAATAAAATAATAGGACATGAAAAAATAGCTCACAAGAGACGTCACTACTATTTCAATTCAATTATTTATAGACCTAACAATCAACGGGAATATCTTAATTTAAAAGCAAAGAACCTCTTTTGAATATGCAATTAGAGAGTTTCTCCCAGATTTTATGGAAAGCTTACAAAATCCTCGAAACACTTTTCCCCCACGTAGAATATTCTCCGATTCTCAGTAGTAAAAGATTTTTCAAACTGTAAGTAGACTCAAAGGGTTATTTCTACACGGATTCCAATTTTATCCTTATTCTTTAAGACATAGAGACACTCGTTCATATGTATTTTCATTCCTAAGCTTGAGTGAAGATTGTAGAAAGGTATTTTACATATAAATATAAATAATTATAAATTATTTAGTATTACAAGCTTTTTTACCATGACACGAAATTAATGTAGTGCAAAAATAAAGAGTTCACAATCGCTCAATTATTTAGATCATCGTTTATTCTAAAACTGCATATGCTTTTATATTTACGTACTATTCATATAAAAATTTAGCTTTCACAAAAGCGATTTGTAATTGTATATTTTTTAGTTTTTATATTTTAGCCAAATTATTATTAACACATAATATTAATTGTAATTTTTACATCCAATTCCTTATTGTTTTTTTGTAAAATGTTGAATAATATGAAGTTTCAATGATTAATAAATATTATTTTATTGTTTTATTTTTTCTTTTAATTCTACATTTATATCTTATCTTTATATTGTTCTTGTTCTCAGTTATGTATTATGTCTTATTTTTATTTATATTTTGTATTTATACGGTCCTTGTTTATGTTTTTAAATAATTAATGTTAACATTTATCTATTGCTTATCCATTTAATACAAATTTTGAAATAAAAGGCTTTATAGCCTATATATCGTATTATAGCTTTATAGATGCGGCCTCCGTAGCCCAGTATGCATGACTCTGGCTTCTCACACCGAGGGTTCCGGGTTCGATTCACGGTGAGGTCACAATTAATCTGTGTGATTTACTCAAGCCTGGGTGTTTTGTGACGATTTCACTTCTGTAATTGGGCCTCTTGGCCTGTTAAAGCGTAAAAAATAAAATTAAATTAATATATAAAATAAAAAAAGTCAAATTTTTAAAGGAAGCAAATACTTGGTGGTGATACATTATAATTAAATAAATAATAATAACTTTGTTATACACCACTTATATTTATTAAAAATCCAACCGGGTTTCGCTACTACCGTAGCTTCTTCAGGGATCTTAACTGTCTAAACATACTAAAGTTATGCGCTTATATACTAGTGTGAAAGGTGGAAGGACGGAGTGCCAATAGTGGGGGTAGGGGGTGGGATTATACAGGGAATATTATTATTAAGAGGGAACATATTTAAGAGTGGACTATAAGACAAATTTATTTGATTATTAATTATTTTATGATTTAAATTAATGGCGTTTCTTATCTCTAATGCCTCTAAATTATCTAATCTATTTCCTATTCCGTTTTTATGGATAATCCTAACTCCTGTGCTATTATTGAACGTGTGGTCTTCTTCAATTAAATGATTTACAAACTCTGAGAATCCACTACTTTTTAAACACCGCAAGTGCTCTTTTACTCTAATTTTTACATTACGCGATGTCTTTCCTATATAAAACGCGGGGCAATCGTTACATTTTAATGAATATACACCAGAATGGCTAAATTTATCCTCCTTATCTGTCTTATAAACGCGGGTCTGATATCTGGTGGAAGATTTTTGACGCTAGAAGTGGAAAAAGTGGAATTAATAAATAAAATACGACGCCATTGGAAATCTTGTTGCTTAACTACGTCACTACTGTGGAACAAAAATTTATTACGGGCTAATTGTTGCATTTTTCTATTTAAAATATTATCTACTAAGCTACCTTATTATTATATTATTATTAACTGCTATCTGTTTGATTTTGGACAATTCTAAAAGAAAGTTATCATGTGTTAAGGGGACGGATACAAGACGATGGACCATAGAACGATAAGCGGAGTGTTTGTGTGATAGGGGATGGTTAGAGTTATTATGAATGGTTATGTCCGTATAAGTTGGCTTACGATAAATATTAAAATCAATTTTGTTATTTATGACTGACAGAGTTAGATCTAAAAAGTTTAACGAAGGATTACCTATTTCTAACGTGAATTTTATTTGTTTATGGATGGCGTTAATAAGTTGGTGAAAGGAATTTAGTTGGCGCTCCGTACCTGTCCAAATACAAAATTTGGTATAAACAATTAGAGGGTTTGGCTATGGGTGCCCCTACTTCCCCAATCATGGCGGATATTTTTATGAATAATATAGAAAATAAAATTTTTAGTTCTAAGTCTCCTTTATTGAAAAATGTTTTAATGTGGAAACGATATGTCGACGATGTGTTTTGTATTTGGTCAGGTACGGAGCGCCAACTAAATTCCTTTCACCAACTTATTAACGCCATCCATAAACAAATAAAATTCACGTTAGAAATAGGTAATCCTTCGTTAAACTTTTTAGATCTAACTCCGTCAGTCATAAATAATAAAATTGATTTTAATATTTATCGTAAGCTAACTTATACGGACATAACCATTCATAATAACTCTAACCATCCCCTATCACACAAACACTCCGCTTATCGTTCTATGGTCCATCGTCTTGTATCCGTCCCCTTAACACGTGATAACTTTCTTTTAGAATTGTCCAAAATCAAACAGATAGCAGTTAATAATGGTTATGAAGCTAGCTTAGTAGATAATATTTTAAACAGAAAAATGCAACAATTAGCCCGTAATAAATTTTTGTTCCACAGTAATGAAGTAGTTAAGCATCAGGATTTCCAATGGCGTCGTATTTTATTTATTAATTCTACTTTTTCAACTTCTAGCGTCAAAAATCTCCCACCAGACATCAGACCCGCGTTTTATACGAATAACAATATAGGTAAATTTTTAGTCAATTGTAAAGATAAGGATGATAAATTTAGCCATTCTGGTGTATATTCATTAAAATGTAACGATTGCCCCGCGTTTTATATAGGAAAGACATCGCGTAATGTAAAAATTAGAGTAAAAGAACACTTGCGGTGTTTAAAAAATAGTGGGTTCTCAGAGTTTGTAAATCATTTAATTGAAGAAGACCACACGTTCAATAATAGCACAGGAGTTAGGATTATCCATAAAAACGGAATAGGAAATAGATTACATAATTTAGAGGCATTAGAGATAAGAAAAGCCATTAATTTAAATCATAAAATAATTAATAATCAAATAAATTTGTCTTATAGTCCACTCTTAAATATGTTCCCTCTTAATAATAATATTCCCTGTATAATCCCACCCCCTACCCCCACTATTGGCACTCCGTCCTTCCACCTTTCACACTAGTATATAAGCGCATAACTTTAGTATGTTTAGACAGTTAAGATCCCTGAAGAAGCTACGGTAGTAGCGAAACCCGGTTGGATTTTTAATAAATATAAGTGGTGTATAACAAAGTTATTATTATTTATTTAATAAAAAAAGTCTACTGAAAAGAAATTTCCAAATTTTTAAATCATTGAAAATATTGATAATAAAAATCTTTTTTCCAGAAATGGTCATGAAAAACCGTATTTTTTCACGACCGAATACGAGAAAAAATCAATTACAAAACTTAATTGGTCGTTATGTAGTCAACTATGTTTGTTTGGAAGCAATATTTATTTATCGACTCAAATATTTGGCTTACTCAAAATGAGTTTCATTACCGCCTCGTAGAACCTAATTAATTAAATTTGTTATTAATTGTATTCTCTGTAATACATAGAATTAATTAGTTGATAATGAAAATTAAAGTAAAATATATTCTAGACTTGTCTTATTAATAAACTGATTGAAGTGTATCAAAATAAATTATCTTGGCGACACGAAGGCTGACATTTTGTCGATAAGTTGTCGAGCGAAACGGATTTTTTGTGCTCCTGTCTGTCGGAATTTATACCTAGTTGATTAACCTAATTGTCCCGTTATAAGGGATGAATAATTACATTGTTCGGGTACCAGATAAGTAAGGGTTGAAGGTATTATCAGCGAGGGTAGTTTGTTGTCATAGTCGCAAAACGTGGGGTGGATCGCAGGGCTTTTTGGCTCGTTGACAATTCCGTGTGCGTCGGCCCACTTTTGGTAGTAAAACATGTTTTCATAACACGACACGAAACATTAATTTACTGTTTAACACATTTTAATAGAACATTTGTACTTTTATAGGATTTGATAAAAGCTGTGTTCAACAAGTTAGTGGAAAACTGATTCATTCCTTAGATATTTCGTAAACTATTAAATAATTCGAGTGTAACTCACAAAAAAATTACAAAATTAATTTTTATTTTCGTTCAAAAAAATGTTGAAAACTTCAACAATATTTTAGGAAGAAACTATTTAAAGCTTTAAGATGTAAAATTACATTCGGCAAAATTGAAGGTTTATTTTCATTTATTGAACCACTTAATATGTTAAGAATTTTATTAAATTTTGTTGAAAATTTTATTTATTCATTTTATAACGCTCATGTGAGCTTATAAATAAATATATACATTTTTTAATTAAATACACAGACATATTTTAGTTATAACAAATGTGAGAATAAATGGACTTATAATTTATAAAATAATTTTCAGTATGATCACAAATACTAACACGAATACGAGCTTGAAAATAAATTCAAAAACAACAGATTTCTCAAAAAGTGTTAGTTGTAAAAAATATAAGTTTTTTTCTGCTCCCTTAAAGAAATTACGTACGCAGATAGGTGACTTAGACTGGAAAAAGGTAGAATGGACGGTCTAAACAAAAATTTATCCACCAAATAATGAGCAATGCAAACGTATATCACCTAGTGACAACACACGGATGGTGTCTAGGAAACAGACGCATAGCATAGTTGGGTAAAAATTGGGTGATTTTATACAAGAAGGTGATTATTATTATAATTTATCATTGGCACTTGTTAAGGTATATATTAAACTATGGCGATCGAGACCCACGGCGTTTCTAGCCGTACGCATCGAGCCGGCAGCCACCAATCAGACTCGATGCGGGTAACGATGCTCCGGTCGCTAGCAAGTGCGACCACTCTTTCGCACGCACTGCTTCTGCACTCCACGCCACCTCTGTAAACCTGTGCCAGTTAATCAATATTGTTAATCGCGAGTTCAACTCTCACCCGTATTCATCTACCTATCCTACATTTACTGACACATTATTATCTCACACATTACACGAGCACTCATGGAACACTCGTCACGTGTTGAACACATGAACATAGAACAAAGTCTCTGGACGGACTAATCGGGTTAAAAAATAATGTTCCCATAGAATAACAGTTTAATTATACCTTAATAATCAATAATTAGACGAGGAGATATATCTATATATATAGATAGATATATATATATATATATATATAGATATATTATAAAGAAACCCGTTGTTTCCCTACCCGCCAAGTTTTCTCCACAACCAGCCACAACCACCCACCAGTGGTTGTGGTGGTGGATAGCCCTTGGTGTCACATCGAAAATATGCGAGTTTGGTGGGGGTGGCTGTGTGTGGGTGGAAGTGGGTGACGAAAATGTACTCTCTAGCACATGGTTTTGTTATGGAAAGGCCACAGATGCTTCAGATTGTTTCAAAATAGGCGCGCCACTGTGTCGGTGAGTCTAGAAGGTTCCGGAAAAACCTGCTCTAGAAAGTTCCGCAAAGAGAGGGTTTTAGAAAATACCCTAAAGTTCTATAAAGTCTATAAACTGAGTGGCGGAATATGTCGGTGTGTCTAGAAGGTTCCTGTACATTCAATAAACTTCTTGAAAGTTCTGGAAGGAGAATGTTCTACAAGGTTCGCGAAAGTTCTATGACGATCCAAACTAGTGTACTAAAAATCAACGCGTGCAAAGCCGCGCACAGCTAATTGATAATAAAAAAATATTATTCATCTCCCTGTAAAAAATCACCTAATTTCTCTCTAAATTTCAGGCTCTCAGGATAGTGTAACCCCTTAATATGAAGAAAGAAAGGGAAATAGACTTAAACGAACGAAAAAAACTGCTTCTCACATTTAACAATATCTAAAATTAAGGAGGGAAACTCTAAGGAATATTGATTTGATACGAATTTGTATTTTTTTATTTACGAAGAAATAAAAATAAAACTGTCACAAATATTATATATATATTAAAGAACACATTCATATTTGTGAAGTTGTAATTTTTCAAAAGAAAGTTCTGTGAAATTTTTAAATCAAATTAATTAATTAATTAGAAAGATATACAGAAAAATCTAATTCACGAAAAAATATTAGGTTACTACTGGGATTCGAACCCAGGTCACCAAAAGTAATCAATTAATAAAAATAAGGACTACATATAAGGTCGATATATTCACGGAAACATAGAGGGTTGCTATAGCTTAGTGATCAGAGCACCGGCCCCGGAAAGGAGGTGACCTGGGTTCGAATCCCAGTAGTAACCTAATATTTTTTCGTGAATTAGATTTTTCTGTATATCTTTCTAATTGATTAATTAATTTGATTGAAAAAAGCACAAATATTATTCAAGATTTTTACTCGATTACTTCCGAAAGAGGGAAGCTTAACTAAAAATCATTTTAAGGGCGGATCCTGGCTATCGATACTGCTAAAGGGATTGTCGTGCTCGAGTGGCCGCGGGCTGAAGGTATTAGTAATTAGAGATGATCGATGGGGAAGAAATGTTCCAATATGGAACAGACTAAATAAATGCCAAAAGCAATGGATGGATCACACGAGGAGAATAACTAGGCTAACCCGAATGCACGAATTCAGAAAATTGGTTTAATAGTGGGGTTAAAAATGTATTCTAACAAAAAATGTGTCAATTTATAAATAAAATGAATAATTAATTATTCAATCACCCCTTAAATTTATTCTAGGTATAACCTATCAAAAATGACGGTACTAACGATACCTTTACTTGTCGGATAAAAAAATTTATACTATAAAGAAGTTACGAACGTTCAACGAAGTTACGACGGACGGACAGAAAATGAAATTATTATAATTGGGATATTTTTAACGGTTTAAGAAACCACCATCTTCTAAGCCAGGGTAACAAAAAATATTTAATTTATTTGTAATAAAAATACTTATTAAGAACTAAAACATTATTTTAATTTCCTTATATAGGTATATACCTAAATATACTTTTCAACTGCGCTATTATATATATACATTTTGTTACTATCCATGCATATGATTTTTTATATATATTAACTTTACTTTCACTATTTCTTTTGTATTATACAATATATACTGTTCTTTTTATCCACATTTTATATTTATATACTCAATTAATTAATTAATTAATCTTATAGTTATAAAGTATTTTGTTGTATATCTTTATTATTTTTTGTTCTACCTATATTGTTCAGCTGCTCATCTCGGCACAGGTTCTTCCTAGTGAGATGAGCAGCTCTATCTCCTATGTCATGTAACAAGATGAAGATAAATAAATAAATAAAAAAATCTACATAAAACAATTGGGTCTAAATTGTATTTGTGTAATGTATAGTATTTTAAATCAATCTAATGATAAATACGTGTACCAATCAAGGCATCTTATTAAAAATAAACAGTATAAAGAGAAAACGTAAATATTTACTCCCATATTTTGTCAACCTAACTGTCATCGCTGTCATTTGCCGTCATAGCAGCCCAGGTTGACCAGTAACAAAAAAGTAACCCATAAAAACAAAGTTTTTATTATACTCCCTTTCTTTGTAAAATATAACAACAATTAAAGACGAATTAAAACATATAACATAACACTTTTTACTTACAATAATTTACAGTAATTTAATATATTTCTAAAATGTCAGATGTTTTGAGCTTTGATAAGACACTTCATGCTTTGAAGATTAAATTCTAAAAACATTTGTCAGTCAATTTAGATTTTCGACATTCATAGTGAAGTACCTATTATGTGTGTATACCGAGGGAGTAATTCGAATTTAGAAAATATTCCGCGACGTTATCGGGCCGCCGTTGCTAATCAAACTTTTCTAATGATTCAAATTTGGAAAAAACAATAAAATTTCTAAAAATCCGAAATTATGCTATAATTATTAATTTTTTTAACGAAAATTTGATAGATCTTCTTGATCATCACCACGAGTCTACTTGCCAAGTTTCAGCTCGATTGGATCACGGGAAAAGGGTCAAAAATCGATCCAAAGATTTTTTTGACGGCAAGCCGGCAAGCAAGCAAGCAGACGCCACGAGTGAATTAATATAAAGGGAGTAAAAATGGCGAGGATTCATATTTCGAGACTCAGAAAAAATTTTAAAACATATATATTATAAATAAATTTACTGTTTAAATATGAAATACATTATTTTTATAACTTTTATTTAATGTTAATAATATTTCTATACATTAGATATTATCTGCATATATTTTTAAAAAATCTGTATTTCCCGCTACTTAATGTGCTCTAAAATGTTTTTTTTTAACTAGCAACATTAAAAATCCAACGAAGGCGACGTTCTTAGGGTAATTATAATATAATAAGATTTATAGCTCGATATATTAGTTTTACGTAAATTTAAATATTAAATAATATCTTGTTTTTCCAGAAGCTCAACATATGCTATTATCATTAATAATGAGCCCAAGCACATTTACTTCAAAAAATTTTACAGGTGTGTGGAAATATTAATCAGTAAAACTCCTTTGTTTTTCCACACCTGTGGCTGAATATTGAGAAAACGCGCAGAAGTATTTCTGACAGCCCAATTTAACAAAATACCTCTTTCCCATTTTCACGGGTGAATTTATTTCTCTTGCGTCCTATTTGTCACTCTATCAACTGCCTCCGCAGAGAATACCACGAGCAATGATGACGTCAGAATATGTGCTGTGACGTGACGTGTGATAAAGATCTATCATTTTACCAAGTGTTTTGGGGAGATGTTAGATTAATCCCAATTTCAAGTACAATAATATAATTTAATTTCCCTGCATAATGGAAAAAATTTCATCCATAAAAAACTAACCCATAAAAACCAAGTTTTTATTATACTCCCTTTCTCATTTACTAGTGGAAACTGGTTTAGCGCTTAACCTACGCGTTGGGCTTCGGTCGGGCGACGCTACGAAAGGGAGGAATAAAAAATTTCCAAAAATCCAAAATTATACTATATAATCTATAATAATATAACTATATAATCAGGTTTAGTGTCTTCCAGATGCGTCGCAGTCTCTTCATACAACTAAGTAAGTTGTACGAAAAAACCATTTTATTTTTTTAACGAAAATTTGATAGATCTTTTTGATCGTCGCCACGAGTCTGCTTGCAAAGTTTCAGCTCGACTGGATCACGGGAAAAGGCACATCCATGTATGAGGATGAGACTTTGATCTCTCGTCTCAGAGATTATTTATACATATATATTTTTTATTTACGCTTCAACAAACCAAGAGACCCAATAAGTGAAGCGATACACATCATAAAACACACAGGCTTCAGTAAATCACATCGATTAATATTGACTTTACCGGGAATCGAACCCGGAACCTTCGATGTGAGATACCCACTAGGCTACGAGGGTCGCCATGAAGGTACATAAGTTGTATCATTCTACTGTATATACAGTATATAAGAACTCAACTCTGAACATATATATATTGTACATAGAGTAGAACTCTAAACTTAGCGAGTATCATCCATACACAGTTGCCATATTATTATAACCGTTGAAATTAATTTAAGCGTAGTATATACAGGGTGTCCCGTATCTCGACGTCAAGCCGAAATCGGGTGATAGACCAAGTCATAATTATCAGAAAAATATTTTTAAAAATCTATGTCATGTGTTTTAAAAATTATAAGCATTTAAAAAAAATCTACACCCTGTGACAGTCTTTTCACTCATGTTGCTAGAAATCTTTATTTTTCTTCATTTTTTTTAATTATTTTGTAATCCTGAATAATGTTTCTGTAAGCTTTTGTCCAAAATTTAAAGCCATCTGCTCCAGCTTGAAATAAAATGTCACTTTTTGACCAAACCAAGTATTCAAAATCAATACATTGTCCAGTTTTAACTGACTGTAACTATTATGACTTGGCCTATCACCCGATTTCGGCTTGACGTCGAGATACGGGACACCCTGTAATAGAAAATATTTTTCAGATAATTTGGACAGTTAAAATTGGAGCTGAAAGCTTTTTTAATAAATAAAATTACTAGTAACCTCAAAAATAAATTAAATAAAGGATAATTCTAATAAAAATGAGATAAATCACATAAAATAATGCGAAAGTCTATAAAAAAATTATTGGTACCACCGTGGTTCAAATCCGTAACTTTCCATTGTTTATAAACTGCCTTACAATTATACCATAGTCATTTAGAGACAATATTTTTGATTTATACGCCTAATTCTCTAAAGATGAAACATGTATTTTTTTCATCTAGCAGGTCACACTGAAGGGTAATTGCCTTAAATTTTTAAATAACAATATTATTTCAATATTTTATAGAATTTATCTGTAGTCTTTTTTAGCCATTTATTTATTTTGTTTTAAAAATGTTATTGTAATCTTGTCATGTAATATTCCCAACATGCAATTTATTCAACTTATTTATAAATTAATTAAATAGTATACGTATACGTGTTTATTAAATAATGTATGTTTTAATTATTACCAGATTTCTTAATTTTTTATCCTGTTTTATTTATTGAATTTTTCAAGTTATGACTGAACCTCCTCTTTGAACACTAGAACTTATTTATCTTTTAAAAAGGTCTTTGCTAATACATTTATTATTAAAAAAAAATACTATATCTATTTGATAAAAATGAGTGATTTTAAAAAATAAATTAGTGTATGGCTTATTAAGATATTGAAATGACAGATATTTTTATGTGTGAGTTGAGTCGTATCACGGCGTCATCAGGTATCATCGTCATCGTCTATCGCCGTCACGGGCTTACCTTAAATTACTAATTCAGATGGAATTCTTAACATCTAAAAGCCTGATTTTACATAAAAAGAAGAGCATAAACAGATCACAAAGAGTTGTGATGTCTTTGAGAATTTATCAAATAATGAATCACAGTATACCCAGAACAGTAGTTTATCTCCGGCCTGTCGGCGAGTTATTAGCCTACTCTTGCGTTGACGCTAGGGTTGTCACTTTATTTTTACTCCCTTTCTTTTAACTCGTAGCGTCTGAGATTCCGACGCATAATGTAGACACGAAACCCGAAAATTAGAAATAAAAATTAGTAATTAGTATACCTAGTTTCTGCACTTAAATTGCAAGAACGCTGATTAACATCAAAATAGACTTTTAAAAACTCACAGTCTTTGTGATAATCAACGCACCTTTTTAGTAAAGCACCACAAACATAAAAAAAGGCATTTTTTTCAGGAAGCGCATTTTTTTTTCTAAAGCGGCGGCTGCGAGCGCGAATGGCACCCTTACTGCCACCGCGCCGCCCTGTGCCCCAATGTCAATGTGTGCGTCACAGTACACGGCGCCGAGCACGCACGCACACATTCTAATGGGTAGCGGCCAGTTTGTATGAAGACGTATTACTGTTCTTAGTATACTGTGAATGAACTCTAGATATGACGTATCACAACACGTTTAGTATACAACCTGCACGACTTCTGCATGACTTCCGCCCTGTTGTATCCGCTGATCTTACAGAAGGCTTCGTTACAGTACACAATCGGGAAGTCCACAATCTGGGCGTTGGCCAATAGGAAGCTGCTGTCGGCTGAAACAAGAAAAAACAAAAGATGATTCTCAATTTCGCTCAAACAGTTTTGATGGATTGAATTAAACCCTTTTAATTTAGAATATTTTGATTTTGTCCAAATTTATCAGAACAGAGTACTGAATTTTGTCACAGAAACATCATTTATCAAGATACATTATAGATGTCTCGTAGAGACAAAATTATATTTTTGTATTTTAATTCGGAAGAATCTCGCTATACATGTAAAGGATATTGCTCTAAAAAATTCCAATCAAAAATAGATATCTCATTAGTGACATCTGTGGTTAATTAAGGGGAATGAAAAAGATTTAGATGCCGGTCGCGCTAATGATTATTACAACATACATATGAAACGGTTTGAAAAATTTAAATATATAAAACTTCCAAAAATTTGATAGATGTGGTATTCTATCATGGGTGGAATGGTGAACGTTACATTGTGTAAAGTGATCACTTAAGCCAGCCGTACGATAGATCGTAAGCCCTATGAACACCCAAAGACTTCCATACCTACTTTCCCATAAGCAATCAAATTTCATCTCTATGAAACACCAATAGTATAACTTTTAATTTAGAATGCCGGAAAAATTCACCAGAAAATCTAAAAAATAAACAATGTTAAATACGGGAGAATTTTTAGAAAAGTGGGCTCAATTAAGAAACAAAAAATGTGGGACGTTTAGGAAAAGTTTGTGAGTGAAAAAGGATTCATGGGTCAAATTTCGTCACTGCGCCGGATGACAGAGCGGTTGAATACTAATATTTTCAGACAGATTGTTAGTTAACTTTGTAAAAACCACTACCAGATTTTAGGTCTACCGGTTTCGAGACGTATCCGTCTCTTCGTCAGGACCAACACTACACTACTACATTCACAACACTACACACCTCAACCATAGTATTGTTACACTTCCACCAATAATTGATCACATGCGTGATAGTCTTGTCAGGGACAAACATGCACTGATTAGCCTAATGAACCATCAGGGATCTACCGAAAGAGAGTGAGAGGGGGCGGGGTCTAAAGTGGGTGTTACCCCATCTTTTGTGAACATTAAATTAAACAAAGGGCTATATGGCCCTCTCACTCTCTTTCGGTAGATCCCTGATGGTTCATTAGGCTAATCAGTGCATGTTTGTCCCTGACAAGACTATCACGCATGTGATCAATTATTGGTGGAAGTGTAACAATATTATGGTTGAGGTGTGTAGTGTTGTGAATGTAGTGTAGACCTAAAATCTGGTAGTGGTTTTTACAAAGTTAACTAACATTCTGTTATAATGTCTAACCACAAAGTTAATGCTTTAAATATTAATAATATTAATAATACTAATATTTTCCATTGCCTATTACTAAAGAAATGCTGGCCCACATACCTGGGGTCACCGAAATATTATTGGCTACAATTAACATCCCCGGGCAGAATTCAGTGCTCGATCCGAGCCACCCCTTCTAATCCGAGTCTGCTTACCGAACTTGGAACACCGTAAGGGCCAATTATCATGTAGATACAATTCAACTGTAACGTCATGTGCAACAGTTACCTATATAACTCCATTACACAGGAGTATATTTAATGAGACACCTCTCGAGAGATGTTTTGTCACCAGGGTAGTGACGTGAAATAGATTATATTATATTTATTTAAACACTAGATACATAATAATGTTTTTTATAATAAATTGAATCTATGTTATTACATTTTAAAGACATTATACTCCCCATAATATGAGCCTATAGCTCTTACTTATGGAAGGAATATTTACAATCCAAATTAATGTACAAAAGTAGAAACCATTCAGAAGTAGTAATTTTTATTATACAAAATCCATTTGAAACATCGTTGTCCAAAATCAAGGATTCGACTTCTTTCTTAAACTGTTCGTATTTTGGAATGTTTCTTTCTTGAAATTTGTTTTGCGACAGCAATGTATTGTACCATTTAACTCCCAAGTATGTATAGTGATGTTGTGCCATGGTGGTTCTTAAAGTTGGTATCTTTATTAGCCCCTTTGTTCTATATCTATTACTTGTACAGTCTAAGGGGTGGGATTTATTTATAAAATAATCTTTATTAATTTGGCATAGGGAGTTAGTTTTACTGCTCGGACATTTCTCTGGTGTAGCTTTTTAGACATCATTTTAGATTAATTTCAGACATAAAAACGATATAATCATATTTTATTTTTCTTTTATTTTCGTAAAAAATATCAATGTTAAAATCACATATAATTATTAAATTTTGTTGGTTTTTGTCTTTAGTTAATATCATGTTTCTATGTTCATATATAAATTTGTTAATTTCACAAGGTTGTGATGCTCCTATATAAATTTGTTAATTTCACAAGGTTGTGATATTACTATTAGGTCCTTACATATGAAATTGGCGTTTTGCCGTACTGGCAAATTTGATCTCAAATATCTTCTCTTTGGTTAGGAATTCCAAATCCAAATTTATACAGCTATTTACTCATGTATTTGTGTTTTGAAAATTATAATTCATTTGTTTTTTCCTCAATTGTTTTTTTCTTTGCGTCACTCAGTTTACAAAATGAAAAACTTGAAATATCGCGTTATTTACGAATACGAGTTCCACCGTGGCACCTCGAAGCGCTCATCGCAATGGCTGAACCCTGCCGAACCAGCCAAACCATGCCCCAAGCGAAAATTGACTCCAAAAAAATTACTTGCGAGCGTTTGGTGGACTAGTGCTGGTGTCGTTCACTACAGCTTTCTTAAATCTGGCCAGACGATTACGGCAGATGTCTATTGTCAGCAACTGCAAACCATGATGGAAAAGCTAGCTGCTAAACAACCGAGGCTGGTTAATCGCTCTAGGCCACTGCCTCTTCATGATAACGCTAGACCACACACTGCACAACAGACGGCTACCAAATTAGAGGAGCTTCAATTGGAATGTCTAAGACATCCACCGTACTCTCTGGACCTTACCCCAACAGAATACCATTTTTTTCGAAATTTGGATAAGTTCTTGCAAAGGAAAAAATTCAACTCCGTGGGGCAGTCCAAACCGCCTTCAAAGATTTTATTGATTCCCATCCGAATGGTTTTTTTAGTAAAGGGATCGATGAACTACCTATGAGATGGCAAAAGTGCATAGATTGCAATGGTACATACTTTGATTAAATAAATATATTATAATAAAAAAAATCGGCTTTATGTTCCTCCCATACTAAACGCCAATTTCATATGTAAGGACCTAATATATAAAATACCCACGTTATAACAGTAAATTTAGCTCTTACCTATAATATTAAAGCCATCGAAGATGGTGGTCTCCAGAAACACATAGTTTCTTAAAACTTCGCTGACATGGTAAATTAGAGGTAGGTATTAGGCATTTCAGTTAAAGTTTAAGTCGGTTTAATATTTTTGATATTCTAGCCGTGATAATATTTATGTTTTTTATTTTGAGAATATGTGCATTTGGAAATATTTTTGTTTATTTTTTAATGTATATCGTATTGCGATAGACCGCTTTTTTCATTTGATAATAATGTGACGAGACTATAGAAAAGAAATAACGCGTAATCGAGAGTTTTCAGCACTCTGGACATTTTACAGTAAATTGTGAATTACTAGTTTTGTGAAACGTCTATAAATCCAAAAAATGTATATAAGTGGAACGAAGCCATTGAAGCAATCAATTATTTTGACAGCAAAGAAAAACCACAGAAAGAGCAAAACAGACAGCGACGTACGATTTTAGTGCGGATATTTGACCAGCGATAAAGTACTTACCGACATGTGAAAAGTATTCAACAGTGATCATAGCGATACAAATATATGAATCAGAATTTATAGATACAAGTGGAAGATTCTCGAGTGACTAGTGTGAAATTTAGTGAGAATTACAGAATAGATCTCCAGGTAAATGTGTCTCTAGTGATTTTAGTTACATAACATTCAATGTTATGTAACTAAAATCATAGTAATAAAACATTCAAGTGTTGCCCACTGTACCTACTGTCAAAATCCTTTGCCAATAAATTATATATAAAAAAACATATCTATAGACAACTGCAACCTATCTATTACCAACCTACCAACCCTGCTAACTACCTTAGAATAGAATAGAAAGAAGGTATTTTTGTATGCCTTGTGAAGTAGGAAGTGGCAAAGAGGTTTTCTGCATATTGTCTTATGTCTGTGATTATTTAGGAATGTGTACGTACTAAGCATGTAAGAGTCTTATGTCCAAAAAACGCCGATTTATCGTCAATGGAAATGAAGTAAAAAAAGTACTAATTTTATTTAAAATAAAAATATAAGATTTTTTTTTTTTTTTTATTAAAATTTATTTGGTAAATGTACAAACTTAAGAGTATTCAATATAATTTAATTAATACACATTTATATTACACGCTTACCCACATTTAAATGAGACTTTAATCTCGTGTTTAAAAGTGGGGGCATTGTCATACATGTATACATCTATTATTAATGAAATCGTTAGTGTAAGACATTAGATTAAATATGTAAGATATAGAAAAAGAAACATTAGATTAAGTTATAAAAATTAAGACATTAAATTAAGTAAGTAAGATATAAACAATACAAGAATACAAAAATGTGAGACATTAGTATAAGTAAATAAGGTATACACAAGGATACATTAAATTAAATTTTAAAAATTAATAATTATGAAGGTGTTGTAATAACATTTAAAAGTATATATAGATTGTGTTTGATAAGATTTTTTCATTGCGTTATTGTGATGGTTTTTTGTAGAAGATTTTTCAATTTAGTCTTGAATTTTCTATAATTTTTTTTTTTTTTTTTAAATAAATTTCAAATAATTCATAAGTCAACAGAACAACAAGACGAAAAGTAGAATAAGCTCAAAAAGTGCATCAAATTACTATTGTGCAACGAACCGTGGGTACGTCTGGTAATGCACCATCGTCAATGGCAGAATCTGTGATTCTGTCAAGCCGTGCTCAAAGCAATATTGGATCAACCATCGGATTTGACGGTCCATCACATCAGGCCGCATTTAGGCCTGCGGCGATCCCTGGAGGAGAAATATCCAAAATTCTACTTGACACCAGGTTCGATGAAATGAATGCGAGGGTAAACTGTCAATACAGAGCTTGGCAATCAACTATCCTAATTCCGTATATCTGTCTGTTCGTTACTCGCTGGAATTACAATAACCACACTGATGACGATGACAAGCCGCCAATGAGGCGCGGGTGCCCGAGCATGACACGTCAATCAGCGCGCGGCTCAGGTTACACGCAAGGGTCGATATTTATTATTATTATGCGTCGTGATTTTTCACGAGTTTACGACTAGTACTATTATAATATTACATTATCATTATCATCTGCATTTGGTGAGCAATGTTAATGACATGCAAAGAAAATTACGTAATTCTAGTACAAACTGACACTGTTTTTTAGAAAATTCGACTATTACATTATTATAGAAAGTTCCCCACCCTTTATTTTATAAAAACAACTCTTTTTACTCCCTTTATATTAACTCGTGGCGTCTGCTTGCTTGCCGTCGAAGAAACTTTGGATCGATTTTAATCCTTTTCCCGTGATCCAATCGAGCTGAAACTTTGAAAGCAGACTCGTGGCGACGATCAAGAAGATCTATCAAATTTTCGTTAAAAAATAATAATACATATAGTATAATTTTGGATTTTTCAAATTAATGGTTTTTTCATACAAGTTATATGGACATTACGACGCTTATGGCAGACACGAAACCCGAAAATGAGAAAGGGAATATTGTAAAAACTTGGTTTTTATGGCTTACTTTTTTAAATTTTTTTTCGACGCTAAATGATTTAATAAAGAATTCTATTCAATCTATAGCGACGAAAATAAATAAAAAATGTGAAAAATTATTCCATTTCTGAAAAAATTCCAATCTCAATTTAGAATATTGCGAGTTCATTATTTTAAAAAAGGCAAGTTCTTTTATTGCTTAATACCGTTATTTGATTTCGACTTTGCTTAAAATATTTTCAACAATTTCTCCTTCGGTATTTGAATTATCTTATAAAGACAATGGTTAGAATTTAATATTCAAATACCTTACTTTATTCGAGTGAGACAATGAACAACTTTTTTACTTTCTTCTATTGAACTCTCTTCATCTGTTTTCTGTGGTGGAATTTTGTAATTGATTTTTCACCAACTTTTCGATTAGCTAGAGGTCTGTAACTTTCAACATTTAAGTGGATGACTATACGTTATTAAATCATTTTCGATATGATTTGGTCATTATTTTGATTAACTTTAATAATTACGTTACTCATATTAAACTAATAATCATGTCTACACAAACAAGAACCGCAGAAACATCTGAAAAACATGCCATTCGAAAATTTGTTTTAAACTTCAAAACAATAGGTTTAAATTTGAAAGGGATGGACCAAACGGATGATGTTAAAAAATGGATTACGAATGTACAAAAGCATGTCATCATTTTTTATTTTTTTATTTACTTGTTCTTCTAAAGATTAAAACCTTTACAATACACATTTTTTTGAGGTTACACAAGGGGGGAAGGAGCAAGATATTTATATCTAAATATATAAAATAATATACCCCGAAGTATCGATGGATAGACGCAATCATTAGAGCAGTGGGAGTGACATGGTTTGAGTAGCTTGTTGGTCGCCTCGTGATCCAAAGGTCGCGGTTAAGAATGATCTTAGATTTTCACTGTCACTCAGAATCTTCAGGTCACTCAGAATCTAGTGTTTTCTGGGGTATTACGCCGTGTTATTACGACCTTTCAGTGATCAGACAACAGATTAAACATACACACAACACAAGACAACACATGACTCTGACATGGTATTGCCACGTAACACATAAACACAGAAACACCAAGCTTTCGACACGGTATTGCGAGCCAATACTTAACACAACACTGACAACGTTCTAACTCTGCTTTCGACATGCTATTGCAAGCCTATACTTAACCACAACACCAACACTCACAACAACACATCAGCCCTGATGATGGATCCTGCAATGGGATCCGAAACGTCGGCCGGAAAGGTCGTAATAACACGGCATAATACCCCAGAAAATACAAACCTGAAGACAAAGGTCGCGGGTTCGAATGTCACCCCAGACCAGAAAATTAGTCCTATTTTCATAGCACAAGCGTTTAGCTTATTTTGAAAATAGTAAGAATATTGATGTGACACGTATTCCACGAGAGTCCTAACCACAATACTATATGATAAAATATTTACTGCAAGAAAAAAAAATGAAAATATTCACCTGAAATCAATCATTTTTAGATATCAGTGAAACAATTCCATCAAGATAAAAATATTTTTTTTGAGAAGTACGTAAGTAATAAGTTTTCGGTGCCACTATTGGACCTAAAACACATTACGAAGCGATTAAATATGTTTCTGTAATGGAGGGTAGATAGGGCAAATCCACTTAGCGACAAGTCACCCATACATTTAACACATGTAGCGAAGGCTAGCATCGTCCACCATTAAGTTCACGCTAGTGGTGCATGCACACGAAGGTGACTTGCTCTCGTCTCGTCGGAAATTTGGCATAAAAATTTGTGATGGACGACATAGAGATAGATTTAATAAATTTAGAAAATCTTAAAATAATAATATTCCAAAAAAACCAAGTATGGACATCAAAAATATATTTCTTCTGTTTGGAATCGTTTAAAAGTAAAAGCCTGATATATTTCTTCTTAAGATTCTATGTATTACAAGAGGCTAACAAAATATTGAATATTCAGCTATACAAGTAATATTTCTTAGATCTTTATTATACCATAGATATAATTCTGTGTTAAATTAATATCGTTTGCCAATCCTAATAGACTCGACCTTGTGAGTAGGTGCGAACGAGCCTTTATTATTTATGAATCAGAACAGTAAGTCTCGCGTGTAGCGGGTGCTTAACTATTATTTTAACGAAACGGACCAATCACAGGCGCGCTTTGCCTTCGACGGGTTGAGCCGGAGGCGACCGTCCTGATGACTGAATCCGGCCAATGGCGAGCGCCGGCGGTGAGGTCATCGCGCATAGGATGAGTCACTGCACTAGCGTGGATTTCAGAGGTATGGTGAAATCGTTACTATAAAAGGAGCGAACACGATGTACTCAGCCCCTTCAGTTCGAGACCAGACTTGCGAGCGGGAGCGCTGCCCAACAGACTACCGACGGAGCCCCGAGTTCCAGATCATCAGTTGCGAGCAAAGGAGCTGCCAGCTTGAGAGAAAGCGGGTCTTGCAGCGGCGAAGTATAGAGATTCCACCATCCCGCAGCACCAGAAGGAGGATTCCGCCACAAAGAGTAACAGATAAGGATCATATTCATATTATCTATTACGGTTAATTATTTTCACTATCGAAATGTATTTATTTTGGGAATATTTGAGTTCGGAATAATTATGTGTAATTAAATATCACGATTGCTTGTGTGATATTGGTTCAAATCGTACAAGAATTCCGTTCCAAACGGGTGTATTTTTATGCAAAGCGAATTTCATACCGTTTATGCTAAAATTTGAATACACGGATTTCTATATGAATTACTTAGTAGCATTATAATAATTACTGTATTGCATAAGTATTGCGCAATCCGGTCTTCAGTTAACTCTTTATGATTTGAGTACCTCGGTACATCTAGCTTAACAAGTAGCTTCAGAATGACGAGTAAAGGACAGAATGGGGAGATCTAACTAAAGATTGGGGATATCTGGTTTGTGTTAGCCTAGCTGGCTGAGGGGTGGATGATTGCCGGCACTTGGGCGTGGAACCCGCACAAGCCCCTGCAGGGCCCCTTAAAGGCGGGGTCCTCCTTGTTGCTCGGGGTCGTCAATAAACCGACCACCTAACCTCATCTGGCGCAAACTACTTAAACAAACAAAAAGGTTCCCTTTGTCTTTGGAAGGATTTCCATGCTTGAATGCTGTAAAACCTTGATAGAAAACGTTAACTTCTATTTCGTCCTCTGTAAGAAAGACAGGGCCAGAATAAATATAAAAATCATTCACTCATATGGAATAGCTGGGATATTATAAATATGTTACTAACACTCTAACATTTGTCCAAAGTAAATGTTGCAAGATGCAGAATCGTGGGACGCCGCTCTGAAAAGGCATAATGAGATTGCACAATAATTTGTAACATCGCTGACTATGCCCGCAAAGGAGGCTAATGTCGTCATCAATTCGTACCAAAAGAGTACATGATTCTTCAAACACCGGCCTAAAAGAAAGGCGCCTCAAGACAACACACATCATCAGAAACTCGTGCCAAAAGAGTACGGCCTTCTCAATTATAAGCCTAAAAGAGGGGCGTCACAGGATCACATCTCGTAAAGAAGAGATAGAGTCTCGGGATGCAGTAAGTTCCGGAGGAACAAGGGGGGCCGTTTAGTCACTTAGGAAGTCGGTCACCGGGTTTAGGCGGGCGCGGAGCCTCAACCCCTCTCAGCAGAGATGCTGAGGGTTTAAAAAACCAAAATTTAGCATTCAAAGAAACTATTATTTCATATAAACTCACGGGCTGTTGTAGAATCCTTTCGAACAAACCATCCCCGAGACCTTATCTACTTATTTATAAAGAAGTTTCGTTTCAAAAATGTCTTATTTCGTAGATAGAAAATATATGTATTATTTTCCCACGGAATTAATATGAACAGGTTCATGCACGTCTAGAACGAAACCATTCAAGGTAAGAATTTGCTAATACAAAGTGTTTAAAATTATTAGTTTCAGTGTTATTTAATATGTGAATTTCTCCTCTTTATGCCGTTCGATTGATTTTATTGGGTTGTTTCCAAACGGAAATGTTTTATTTCTAATGCACGAATTCTTCTGGTGAACGTATTTTATTGTAACATAAATGTATAGATTATTAGGTTCGTTAGATGATTTTATTACGTAATATTATGCAATTGTTTCCACACTGCTCCTATAAAAGAATTTGAAGTTATTACGATACACAACGGGGTCCTTCATCCATTAGACGAATCATGTGCCAATTCAACGACGTATTACGAATAGTATATATTGTATTTATCGAGATTTAGTCGCATTTATTATTCCTAGTGAGGTTTTTAGTATTGGTTCCAGGCGCCATTATGAGGCGGAAATAGTTCATATTCATAGCCCGACTGCAATAGGTATTTTTGTCGCGTAAGAGGTAGCACTTTTAGAAATATAACTATGTTTTATGTTTAGTCCCTGACGGACAGGATGGTATAGCTGTGGCTATTTAGGTAATATACTTAGTAAATGCAAAGGGCATTAGGTATTTTCAATATAGTATGCGAACCCAAGATGTTAGAAATATTTTAGTTAATATTTTTAGTTAATATTGCATTCAAAAGCGCAATTTTCACAGAATAATTATTTCCAGTTAATAATATATATTTTAGTTAAATGTATAGTTAGCACAGGCAGAGTATTAATATTGTATAGAATACATTATTTATAATATTTCAAGAAGGTATAATATTTTATTCCGCGATCCTTTTATAGCTACAGCGTATCTGTCGACCTCAGCCGTTGCCACCCGAGCCATACAACTATTTTCACTAACATCATACGGCAAATGACTTTATTCATTGCAATGAAATTTATATTATTTAATATTATTTACCACGACGTATTTTTGACGGGTCACCCCATAGGATTCATCACATTGTTAGCCGCGGCCAGGAGTTGGCAAATTAATTGAATATAATAGCTAAAATTAAATATCAACTCGCGACGAGTAAGCATCGACATTTTAAATAAATTATTAATACAAAATTCATCGTTAATACTTTAGGAAGACCCACTATCTATCTGGATCATAACAGTGCTTACCGTGACCAGGAGAACGATTTATATTGAAATACAATAAAATGCTTTATAATATTAATTGAACATCATTTCGACATTAAATACAGTCTGCTCGATTTGATTAGGATCCACTCTATCTACCTGGATCATCACAGTGGTGCCGGTGACCAGACAGGAGCGTATTCGTTGGACTCATTTGCATAGTAAAAAAAAAAAAAAAAATCATTTTGGTTTAGTTAATATTATAAATGAAAGAAAATATTTGATTATAAAAGCGGTTTTATTTAAACAATCGCGGACCACGGTCCGTGACATCAAAGAAAAAAGATTGAGCATTTATGTGAACCACGTACTGAGATTTGTAGACAAACGTGATACTAGGTATTAGAAATTTCTTTAGGTTGTTTGTCATATAGACAGTTGGCATTTTTATTATTTAATATTTTGTGAACGAAAATTATTGTAGTAATTTTGGTCCTTGTGATATATTAGTTCGATTTTGGAATGCCTGTTTCTTTGTAAAAGTATTGCTCCATTTTATAGAATATGTGATTTATTTCATATCTCATTCATTTTATGTGGTTTGAATTCAAACGATTCACATTTGAAAAATATTTTTAATAATTGTATGAAGAGAATATATTTGAATGCGATCTCACAAGTATGCCACCGTCACAATCTAAAAAAGACCATCGGGATTTGCGGATCGCAGTATAACGAATATGTAGTTAAGATTCAAACGATTCACGTTTGAAAGGTTTTAATTATTGCATTTGTTTTCTCGCAAGTATACCACTGTCACGGCCTAGGCCGTCGGGATTTGCGAATCGCAGTGTAACAAATATGTAGTTGAGATTCAAACGATTCACATTTGAATGGTTTTAATTATTGCGTTTGTGTTTGTGTTTCGCAAATATACCACCGAACACGGCCAAAGCCGCCGGGTTTGCGAGCGCTGCGTGTTAGAAAGACCGGCGACGGTTTCCCTATATAACGCGAGCGGACACGTTTCGGCACAAGCGTGGAAGATGCGGCAGAGACCCAAGACGTTTGAGCATTTAGCGTTTGATAAGTTTGACTATCGCGGTCGGGCGTATATGAACAGACTGTTTGCTTCGCGGATATGGACAGGTCGCGCCCGAAGAAATGCAAAGAAATATAGACTTGGAATGCGGGCAGATCACCGCGACAGATTTCAGCGCGCGCCACGGAGGGTTTATGATAGCTTAAAATTCGGTTTTAATTTAATCTCTTATATTAATATAAACTAATAATTAACCCACGCTAGATAAAATCTGTTCAGTGGCAAATATTTTCGCTTACGAGTTATGCAATAGTAATTAATAATAATAGCAGAAAAATATAAAAGTAAAAATAAATATAAAAACCGGATAACAATTTAGTAGAAAATATAAACACGAGAATATATGAATCTAAAAGAAAAGAAGATATAAAACCGAAAACTTTTAGTATACGGGGTACACAAGAATTATATTAAACGGATTTTGCCATGTGAACATTTGATATATATTTTATTTTATAAAAAAAATTATAAATCCGATGTTTTATAATATTTACTTTTCTCTTTCGGTTATGTACAATTATGATACAAATGCGAAAAATATTTTAATAATTATGCGTCTGGTTTCATAATTAAAAATTAATATAAATTAATCTTAATTAAATTAAGGTTAATGTAAATTAAATAAATCCACACTTGTTATATATTTGTCTTATGGATATTAAAAAGGGTTTCTATATTTGAAAAAAAAAGATCTTTAAATTCAGCTAAATTTTTACAGATAATAATTACACAAAAAATTAATTGATTATAGTATTCTTACAAATCTACTTATATTATTTGATAACTTTCACGTGCATGTTTCGGAGATACCTTTTTATCGTCAAGGTGTTATATTAAAAATTGTCCTAAAAAAATAAAAAATGTCAATCTACAATGTTGCTGAATTAATTGAAAAAAAATAATAATTTCCTTCATTGATTTATTATGGTTCTTAATTATTCTAATTATCTAAATGTGTTCTTAATTGTTATACACAGTTATATACGGTTCTGGTTATTCAAACTAATTATAATTTCTTTGTTGTATGCAGGATTGATAGACTTGTTCGTAATATAAACACAGACGCGTATTGTTGCACGAAATAATTATTTGAGTTTCTTGTTTTGATCTAAAAATTATTTTGATTTGAATTACAAGAATAAAATTGCTTCCATTTTTATTTACAAGACGGCCTGGAATATGAATTAAAATGGTCATACTACCGCCATCTAGCGGAAATCAGAGAAAGTTTTGAGCCTTCGCTAGTATTAGTCTATAGGAAGCGGTAATAGAGAGCGCAATATATATATTCTCTTAGTAACGAATAATTAAAAATTGGACTTCTTTGTTGTTTTTTTTTATATATATTCCTTTGTTTCGCTTCATTGCAACGTTAATTGAAATTGTTTTATCTTCATTAATATATATTATATTATAATATACGTTGGTATAATGTATTTATAGGCAGAGTAGAAATAAACAACAGCTTATTTGACTACAGAGATGAGATATGGTAGAAGGACAGTTGGCTTCTTTAATGATCATAAGGTTCACATACAGGGTTGATAATTGTTAAATGTTTACATCTCACTACTTCAAATTTCGTACGTATCTATATTGGGGTTGTTTTGGTTTTGGGCGCAATCTTCTTAGAAATAATACAAAAGTAAATCCGGAATTAACGATATGTGAGTTTCTTCAAGTTTTGAGAAGTCGTAACGCTATGATTGATTAAGCATTTATTGTTTTTACTATACATTGGGTGTATGTAGAAATCCTTTTGAATAGTGATAAAATAAAATAAAAAATAAATTTTTCAGGAGAGCTTTTGAATTCTTCTGGAACATTTTGAAAAAAAAAAATTGAAAATAGATTTTTAGTAGATTAAATAGTAGTAGCATAACGAAATCATTAGCTTCATTCACCTTCATGCGTCGTCGTGACCATTACTTTTAGATTAGGGTAGGAAGATTAGTCGTTTGGATCTTGAATAGATTCCAGTCGTATAGCAAACCGAATTATACGTTAGGAATTCTTGATTCAGTTACACACATACATCTTCTGTGGATATCAGTGTTGGTGATGACTACTACAGCTAGTACAGATATTAGGGTTTACCTCTTCTGATTTGTAACAGTGTACTTCGTTAAACATGTTCGCGTTGTTAAAGGAAAACTTTAAAATTTTATAATGTTGAATATACTTGAGATTCTTTCATCAGCGGGGGAAAATATGGGGTTGATGAATACAAGACATATTAATAGGGGTCGTTTTAGTTTTCAATAAGTTTTGGAGGAACAACATTACAGTTATACGGAGGATCAGCGCCTGATTATTTGACAAACGCTTAAAAATCTGGGGGAAGACAGGTTAGTAGGGAATAGCTATGGGAAACTTTTCTAGACATCTGGACACTTCTTCTACAAACATGCGTCGTCTTTAGATATCACTCTTGAGGGTTGGCTGGAAAGTTAGTTGAGACGGATAATAGTTATATATACTTTTACGTTCTACAATTATCGAAGGGTTTGTTCCTATCCTTTTCTTCCTCTTCTTCTTCTTCGTCTTCTTCTTATTCGTATATGCTAACGGGTATATATATATATTATCTTTCCCCCTTTTAGTTATATTGACTTCAACAGCGTCTTCTTCATCTTCGGTACGAAGTTTTTTTTTTATTGGTTATGTTCACTCTAGTCTTCTTCTTCTTTGAATACATACCGTTTATGCTTTACTTTTCAAATACCTTCTCTTCTATAAATAGCAATTATTACAATACTTTGCAACTACTTTTTCGTCTTATGGTATATCTTTCGACTGCTTCTCTACTTTCTTCTTCTTCTTCTTTTTCTATTACTACATTCATTTCGTCTTCTTCCATTTATCTTATACTTTTCGACTGTTTTTCTACGTCTTTTCTTCGTCTTCTCTTCTTCTTTACCTTTTCTTCTTCTTCTTCTTTTCCTTTTACTACATTCTTTTCTTCTTCTCCTTCTTTTCTCTTCTTTCTTCTCTCTTCTTTCTTCTTCTTCTTTTTCCTATTCTCTTATTTTTTCTTTACTATTCGCTTCTCCACTTTCTTCTTCTTCTTTTTTTCCTATAACTACATTCATTTCGTCTTCTTCCGTTTATCTTATACTTATCAACTGTTTTACTTCGTCTTCTCTTCATCTTCTTCTTCTTCCTTTCCTATAACTACATTCATGACTTCTTCTTCCGTTTATCTTATAATTTTCGAATGTTTTTCTACGTCTTTTCTTCATCTTCTTTTGTTCTTTACCTACTACTCATTCGCGTCATCTTCAAATTTTATAACATTCGACTTCTTCTTCTTCGTCTTTATCTATTACTACACTCGGTTGTGACTTTTCTTCTTTATCTTATGCCTTTCAATGGATTCATTTTCTTCTTCTTCTGTTGTCATCCACTACTTTTGCGGCTTCTTCTTCTTCTTCTTCATCATATTACACCAACAATAAATTATGGCAGTCATTACAGAATACGTGGAATATTGAGGACAATTGGCTGTTTCTACATAAGAGGACATGTATTGCGCATATGAATAGGGTTCATAGCTCAGATGGGGTACAAGAGTTAATTTTGTCGCGGTTTGCAATCGTAGTAGGAATATGCGGTTGACTATTCACTCGGTTAAAACAGGACGAAACGAGTTAGAAATAGAAGAGTGTGTATAGTTTGGGGGAAGGGTTTGCTCTTTATATTAGAAAGCTGGTTGTTAAGTTTATATGAATAGATTGTACATTAATTCGTAGGTTAACATAATTCTGGAACTTCAGATTTATCGTAGCTCGCATTTCATAGGAGAAATATACAGTTAATATTTACTCGGTTGAGTTGGTTTGTATAGCTTGAAGGGGATGTGGGGAGTGTTAGTGGGAGTATATTCTGGGGGAAGGGGGGTATATGCTGGGGAAAGTAGTACAGAGTTGCGAGGTGGTGAACACTAGGAGTGTACCATTGTAAGGGAAGCAAGGAGGATAACAAAGTGGGGGAAGGAGCGTTCCTTTTAAGTGTTGATAACAGGATGGAGCTTGAGTGGTTAGCAGACACAATGATGAGATTACTGAGGCATTCAATCGATTATGGAGAATCGAACCTTTCCAATCAATTGAATAAAATAGATACAGTCCAATTTTGCTTGCAATTCTTATATTCATGTTAGTTGTACACTTTTCATTTGAATGATAGGCAGATGGTTTACAGTAGCTTTAAATACACAAAAAGGTTCCATTGAAAAGGAATTATACCCTAATAGAAATATAGTACGCGGGGAAAGAAAAGAACAACGATTTATTTTAAAAGGAATTTTAGAAACTCTTGATAAGTATCACGAGATATACTATCCTATTAGGTTATTTAGCAGATAGGCTCGATCTGATAGATCATTCCTCTCTCTAAATAAGGGGGAAGCTGTGATGGACGACATAGAGATAGATTTAATAAATTTAGAAAATCTTAAAATAATAATATTCCAAAAAAACCAAGTATGGACATCAAAAATATATTTCTTCTGTTTGGAATCGTTTAAAAGTAAAAGCCTGATATATTTCTTCTTAAGATTCTATGTATTACAAGAGGCTAACAAAATATTGAATATTCAGCTATACAAGTAATATTTCTTAGATCTTTATTATACCATAGATATAATTCTGTGTTAAATTAATATCGTTTGCCAATCCTAATAGACTCGACCTTGTGAGTAGGTGCGAACGAGCCTTTATTATTTATGAATCAGAACAGTAAGTCTCGCGTGTAGCGGGTGCTTAACTATTATTTTAACGAAACGGACCAATCACAGGCGCGCTTTGCCTTCGACGGGTTGAGCCGGATGCGACCGTCCTGATGACTGAATCCGGCCAATGGCGAGCGCCGGCGGTGAGGTCATCGCGCATAGGATGAGTCACTGCACTAGCGTGGATTTCAGAGGTATGGTGAAATCATTACTATAAAAGGAGCGAAAACGATATACTCTGCCCCTTCAGTTCGAGACCAGACTTGCGAGCGGGAGCGCTGCCCAACAGACTACCGACGGAGCCCCGAGTTCCAGATCATCAGTTGCGAGCAAAGGAGCTGCCAGCTTGAGAGAAAGCGGGTCTTGCAGCGGCGAAGTATAGAGATTCCACCATCCCGCAGCACCAGAAGGAGGATTCCGCCACAAAGAGTAACAGATAAGGATCATATTCATATTATCTATTACGGTTAATTATTTTCACTATCGAAATGTATTTATTTTGGGAATATTTGAGTTCGGAATAATTATGTGTAATAAAATATCACGATTGCTTGTGTGATATTGGTTCAAATCGTACAAGAATTCCGTTCCAAACGGGTGTATTTTTATGCAAAGCGAATTTCATACCGTTTATGCTAAAATTTGAATACACGGATTTCTATATGAATTACTTAGTAGCATTATAATAATTACTGTATTGCATAAGTATTGCGCAATCCGGTCTTCAGTTAACTCTTTATGATTTGAGTACCTCGGTACATCTAGCTTAACAAGTAGCTTCAGAATGACGAGTAAAGGACAGAATGGGGAAATCTAACTAAAGATTCGGGATATCTGGTTTGTGTTAGCCTAGCTGGCTGAGGGGTGGATGATTGCCGGCACTTGGGCGTGGAACCCGCACAAGCCCCTGCAGGGCCCCTTAAAGGCGGGGTCCTCCTTGTTGCTCGGGGTCGTCAATAAACCGACCACCTAACCTCATCTGGCGCAAACTACTTAAACCAACAAAAGGGTTCCCTATGTCTTTGGAAGGATTTCCATGCTTGAATGCTGTAAAACCTTGATAGAAAACGTTAACTTCTATTTCGTCCTCTGTAAGAAAGACAGGGCCAGAATAAATATAAAAATCATTCACTCATATGGAATAGCTAGGATATTATAAATATGTTACTAACACTCTAACATTTGTCCAAAGTAAATGTTGCAAGATGCAGAATCGTGGGACGCCGCTCTGAAAGGCATAATGAGATTGCACAATAATTTGTAACATCGCCGACTATGCCCGCAAAGGAGGCTAATGTCGTCATCAATTCGTACCAAA
>JADDOH010024029.1:0-129702 GCA_016648135.1 Agrypnia vestita
ACAGACCTCGTTCTTATGACGCGTTGTATCTGTCGCTATGACAGATACAACCCTGCAATGGGATCCGAAACGTCGGCCCATTGCAGGGTAATGTAATGTAACAACACAGCATAATACCCCAGTAAACACAAACTTAAAGATTGTTGATCAGAGTTTCGCATCTACCATTATACAAACTCTTGATGATACAGAGGCATAATGTTGTGTCGCCTTGTATATCAACCAACACAATTTGAATTCCACTCTTTCGGGACAATGGTGGAAAGGAATATTATGTGCGAAAATTCTGATTTTCCACATGCTGCATATCCAGAACAGATTGCAATCCATCCAGTTGAAATTTCAATAGTCCAGCATAAATACTGTTACGGTAGACCAATGTTATCTTTTAGATTCCCTGTATAACTATTTTGTACAAGCAGTGATTAATAATTAAATTATTTTAAACTTAAGCTTTTTAATTTAAAAATTAATGATTAAATTATTTTAAACTTTAGATATCTAAATGAATTTTCCTTAAATTGTATTGGATCTTTGATCTATTCTGTGTGATCGCTACAGTGAATAACTGCATAATGTCTTGGGTGTCACAACAATCTGTGATTATCGCCGCCTGTACATTCAGCAGCAAGGGATATTTATTCTTAGTTACTTTATTTTGAGGCGGTTTTTCCATTTGGACAGCCTGCACTCAACACTACGATTAAATTTTATAGAATGTTTAATGTATTTTTTTTATATTTTCCTT
The DNA here is from genome assembly GCA_016648135.1 of Agrypnia vestita. NCBI lineage: Eukaryota > Metazoa > Arthropoda > Insecta > Trichoptera > Phryganeidae > Agrypnia > Agrypnia vestita. The sequence continues at coordinate 749 of JADDOH010024029.1, forward strand.
AGTAGAAATAAAAATTTAGCAAAATCGAAAACTAAAAAATGATATTTGAGTTTATCTTTGAAACTAATGTAGCACCATGTAATTTCAACATATGTCTCAAGGAGATCATGAAGGTATTATCTATCAATGTAATATGTAATATTTGCAGACAAGGCAAGCCTCACACACGGGACTACCTTAAAAAGAAAAAACAAAAAAAGCAACAAAGGTATAAAAAAATAGAAGAAGATCGCGAGTCAGAAAAAAATAAATGGCTATCATTTGCTGCCAAGACTTCAAAAAAACCCGGAGCAAAAGGGAAGAGTATATTTGCTTCTCCGGATAATGTTAACGGAAGAGTGGGTATAGGTACTTGTGGAATATCCGGGAAACCAATGACAGAATTTATACAAGGAGAGAAGTGGAAAAAGGGAGCTTAGTCATTATTATTTATAAAATACTTAAAATTTATATTTTAATTAATAACTAGACCAGTCATACAAATTAATTTAGAAAATATTTTTCTCTTATGAAAAATCTAACATGGAATTTTCAGATTTCTATGTAAGCAAATTTCTCATAAGCAGGGTATGTAACTACGTATTTTAAAATATTTTTGTATTTTAATTAGTTTGTCAACAACATTATCACACATATTTTTTGGCTTTAACTGAAAGTCCGCCGTGGCTTGAAATTTTCATGGCCAGTAAATTAAGTGATAAATAATGCAATAAACATATTTTTTTTCCTAACTTTTACCACAACATAAAAATATGAGATTGTTCTACGAGAAAGTCACGTGAAGTTGTTCTGTGACGCTAGAATAAGTGAGAATTTGTGGTGATCTTTTCTACATGCAAAATGTTGAAACTTTTTTTTATTTATCTAAAAAGAAAGAATTTGAAAAATAAATTAACATTTCCAAACAATTTTTGTTTTATTTATATTAATATGTTTTTTTTTAAATATTTATAATAAAAAATACTAATGAGAAATTCAAGAATGAAGAATAAATTGTAATAATGATTATTACTTGCATTGAGTAGATCTTGACTGCACATGTACGAACACATAGCGTAAAAATAGTCACACCTATTAAAAATACAATTTCAACAGATATTCACAGAGTATCAGCTGTGTTTTGCTAACCGTTATATTTTATGTAAATAGGGCAGTTTTTTACATACTATGCTTTAATAAACCTATGTTTTATAGTGAAATTACAACATCAAGCATTTTTTTTTCTTATTCAAGACTATATTTATTAGGAAAAACTTCCAAAAATATCTCTTCAAACTAAATCGTTCTTAATTCAAAATGGTTTCTATCTATGTCCTTCTATATCAATGTGTTATTTAATTTTAACACTAATATTTTTAATAAAATTAAATTAGAAGGATTTTAAAGCAAATTTATTACATACATATTTTAAACATCAAATCAATATTTGTTTGACCCCCTTTGGAACGGATTACACTCTGAATCTCAGCATTGATTTATATAGGGTGCGTTCCATTGTATTTCTTCACACCACACACTTACTGCTTTTTTTTTGCAGATATTAGGTCCTTACATATGAAATTGGCGTTTAGTATGGGAGGAACATAAAGCCGATTTTTTTTTATTATAATATATTTATTTAATCAAAGTATGTACCATTGCTATCTATGCACTTTTGCCATCTCATAGGTAGTTCATCGATCCCTTTACTAAAAAAACCATTCGGACGGGAATCAATAAAATTTTTGAAGGCGGTTTGGACTGCCCCATCGGAGTTGAATTTTTCCTTTGCAAGAAGTTATCCAAATTTCGAAAAAAATGGTAATCTGTTGGGGCAAGGTCCGGAGAGTACGGTGGATGTCTTAGACATTCCAATTGAAGCTCCTCTAATTTGGTAGCCGTCTGTTGTGCAGTGTGTGGTCTAGCGTTATCATGAAGCAGCATTGGCCTAGAGCGATTAACTAGCCTCGGTTGTTTAGCAGCTAGCTTTTCCATCATGGTTTGCAGTTGCTGACAATAGACATCTGCCGTAATCGTCTGGCCAGATTTAAGAAAGCCGTAGTGAACGACACCAGCACTAGTCCACCAAACTCACAAGTAACTTTTTTGGAGTCAATTTTCGCTTGGGGCATGGTTTGGCTGGTTCGGCAGGGTTCAGCCATTGCGATGAGCGCTTCCGATTACCGTACAGGATCCACTTTTCATCACAGGTAATGATTCGATTTAAAATCCCTTCATTATTGTGCCGGTTGAGTAATGCAACGCAACAGTCAACGCGCGTTTGTTGATTTGCTTCACTCAATCCGTGAGGTACCCACCTTTCAAGCTTTTTCACCTTACCGATTTGCTTCAAGTGGATTAAAACAGTTTTATCACTAACACCGCAGCCTGCATCTAACTCGGATGTGGTTTGCGATGGATCCGCTTCCACAATAGCCTTCAATTCTTCATTATCAACTTTGGTCTCCGGCCGTCCACGGGGCTTGTTCTGCAGGTCGAAATTTCCAGAACGAAAACGTTGGAACCAAAAACGCACTGTGTTTTCTTTTGCGGCACCGTCGCCATACACATCATTAATCCTTCGAGCCGTTTCTGCAGCACTGGTGCCACGGTGGAACTCGTACTCGTAAATAAAGCGATATTTCAAGTTTTTCATTTTGTAAACTGAGTGACGCAAAGAAAAAAACAATTGAGGAAAAAACAAATGAATTATAATTTTCAAAACACAAATACATGAGCAAATAGCTGTATAAATTTGGATTTGGAATTCCTAACCAAAGAGAAGATATTTGAGATCAAATTTGCCAGTACGGCAAAACGCCAATTTCATATGTAAGGACCTAATATTTTTACCCATTAATGACCAGATTTTCAGTAATATCGAAATTGAGACTGTTTCCTGGCCGTGAACGTAATTTTAATCTCAATGGTTCTTTGAATTGTGATACCTGTGAAAAAATGAAAAAAAATGGAAAGGAATTCAATGTTGATAATATTCGCCAGTAAAAATTTTTTTTTTAATGATTCATGAAACTCACAGACCAGAGGTATCGAAAATACAGAAAATCATCCCAAAATACTGGATCATAAATTTTTTGAGTCAAATTCTCTGTTTTTGGTGAAACGCCAGCAAGAATTTTTTTTTGTAATTTTCTTCTTCACTGATCCTTCTAGCATAATGAAATTGCCAATACCAAGTTGTGTCGCTGTACCTCCCTCCAGATCTTCGGCGCACTGTCTGCTAATTGTCTGGACCAATCACTTCAAATTTTAATTCTGTAATTAGGAAAAACGTAGTGTCTTGGAATTCTACTCAGGTCTGAAGCAGAAGCAAGAAGATTTTTCAAAGAAAGCCATTTCAAAATCCCATCTCGATTTGAAGTACAGTCATCATCGTCATCACTCTTGGCTCTACAACCCCTGGTGGGTCTTGGGTGGAGCTGGGAAGGACTTCAGCAATGTCTACACGCTGGTACGACTATTCAACAGTCTCGTGAGACCGATTTTAGAATACTGTTCTGTCATTTGGTCGCCGTATACCAATAAACTAATCAATCAGCTCGAAAGAATACAACGCAAACTATGTAAATGCATCGCCTATCGTACACGATCACCAGGAGATATTGAGACCGTATATAACAGATTTAGAATCAGCAAACTAATCACTCGAAGACAATTGTCTGATCTGACCTTTTTCTACAAATCTGTCAACGGACAGATTGACTCGCCCGAGATCCTGGAACAATTTGGCATTATCACTGCTAGGCCGGATCTAAGAGTGCGTAGATTGTTAGAAACCACTAAATCCACAAAAAGTTACGTGTACAATGGCCCAAGAAATAGGATTGCCAATCTGGTGAATAGCCACTGTGTTGATATCAACTTCTTCGATGAATCATACGTCTCATTCTCATCAGCGGCAAAAAGATTGTTATCACAGTATTAAAATTACCCTCAACCCTATATGATTATACCATGTTGTTACTATGCTAGTATTGTTTTTTTTATATATGAGCAATTTTTCTAATCCATTCATTTAAGTCTATTATTTTTGTAAAATCAATGTATATGTATATAGCCGATTGGCGTATGAATAAATAAATAAATAAAATTGAAAACAATATTTAAATTTTTTTGCAAATGTGAACAGCAAATGTCAATATGGGTACTTGAGTAATAATTTTATCTCGATCTTTGTATTAGAGTAATAGATATTGCATTATTGAAATGATTTCTTGAAATGTGGAAAAATAGTCATTTTTCATAAAATTAATGAGCTTTTTCATGACTTAAGATTTTTGTTGTTTTTCACAATAATCAACAACAATACATCATGATGCATGATTATTAAACGTAGGTAAGATCCGTTCACCCCGATTGGTTCACTTGGCTCAATCGGTCTTTGACTCATCGTTCAATCGTTTGTCAAGGGTTTTTCTATCTAATACAGAGTAAAAAGATTTTCAGCAAAAGGACTACTACAATTCTATAGCAACTAAATATACGCTGAACCATTTGAATATTTTTTTGTTACAGCTTTTTTTTTTACAAGATGTGTTGGCAAGTACAAGCCATTCGCAAACGAAACCCAGGCATATCTCGTAATATGATTAGGTATAATGTTTAAATCAGGGCTGATTTTTATTTATTTGCCGGTATGTAGTAACGATTGCGCTGGGCTAGTTTTTCAGTTTTTAATTAACACCAGTACTGTATATAAAAACCACTTAAAATCACAACTAAGAAAGAACCCGATAATACAATTATGTTAATTCAACAACACATTTTTCCAAGTAGCAATATGAGACTTTAGTTTTGCTACTTTTTTAATTTTTAAATTAGTCATACTATGCTATATGTTATCTAAGAGATAATAAATAAAATAAAAAATTACGTAAGTTTTTGCATAAGTATTTTTTTGTTGTTTTTAAAGATTAAGCTTTGACTTAATGTAAGTGTTGTGTTTAAAACAATCCCATTTAAAATACCTTTAGAGTTATGAACTTATCAAAAGTAAACATAATTTGAAAAATTTGACTTGACAAATATCTAGTTTATAAGAATATACCCCCGATGTACCTCATAACTGGAACGGTTTTGTTTTATGACATTTTTTAACATGTGATAAAATGTGCACAATGATTGCGGGACGCATCTCTCTCATAAATTTCTATTAGATATGGATTGTTTCAATGTGTATCACTCATTCCCAGAGTGTATCCCTAATGCAATTCAAAACCATTTATTAAACCTATTGCAAATCAAAAAATTGATTCAATTTGTAATGTGTAAAAATTTTACGATAAAAACTGTAATGTGTAAAAATTTTACGATAAAAACTGACAGCAAAACATTTATACGGTTGAAATTTATACATTGGGCACCTGTACATTGGTATACTTTGAATGTGATGTCCAAGGCTAAGGCGTGCCTTAAGAATAATTTGCAGTGTTTATGTGTGAACTAAGTCTTGGATAGGGTAGCACTTGTGTAAGTTGATATGTAAACGATACATCTGAATGTTGGCAATATGGTATTGCCAGGTTGTGACTAGTGATGGCCAATATATAGTTATTTTAAATGGTTACTCATTGTACTGTTATTTCAGAAATGTATTGATGATTGGTAACTGAGATATAACTGTTTTTTGGTACCGATGGTTGCCCATCGATGCAAAAAATCAGTTATCAATCATCGACAACCGGATACAAATTTCAAATAATTATGTGTTACTTGTAAATGAAAAGAAAACCTTTGTTAAAACATTTATTGCTGTTAGTCAGTACAATAAGCATACTAATCTTAAATAATATGTATATAATATAAAAATATTTAAACACAGAGGGTGACAATTATTTGTGCGTTCAATAAGTCAAAATAGTAACTTTTATTTATTCATGTTCCTAAATTAAATATGAATTTTTATACATTTTGTAAATGTGAAAAACGATTTATAGTATCATTTACTGATATTTTATGAGCCGTCAATTTTGATATCTTTGGATAGCAGCAGTTTTGTTCTTGCAAATTCATATTATGTCACTGCATACTCACATTTCATTTATATAATATTTTAGTTATGCACTCAAGGCACAATGCATATTTGTACCCTTCATGCAGATCCAAAGCACGGCTGTTTTCATTGCCATTTATTGAGATTAAAATGAAATCCCACGCCAAAAATAAAATGTCCTACTTGTCCGTCGCTGAGAGATAATACAAGTCACCTTTGTAATGGTGATATATACAGGTATATGCCAATTTTGTTAATTACAAATTTAATTTTTATTAAGGTTAAAAAAGTTATATATACATATTATGTATTATTATATCAAAAAGATAATATATTAAATTTTTTAGAAAAATATACAATCATATATTTTCACAACACTTAATAGAAAATATGTATTAGCTAAAAATATGTATTAGCTATTTTGCCAATTCGTTTATGTGTTTTAAAAAAACAAAGCTAATCTAGGGCAAAATTACCCAGAAAAATCTGATTATCGGATTAATTAAAAGATTGGATACATATTTCCTTACCAAACAACGATGGATTGAATATTGTAATTTATCAAACGTACAATTTCTCACATAAAAATACAATTAAGGCCCAGTTGTATCAAAGAAAAAGTTTGTTCAAAGCGTAGATTTTTGCGTTCTCTCCACCAATCAAACAACCTGTTTCCATAAAAATCTATGCTTTACAAACTTTTACATTGATCCGACTTGATACAACCGGACCTAACCTCTCAAAGTTATGTGTTCCTAAGCCATAGCGAAGCGCAAGGAAAAATGAAAGATATCACATTTACTTGCAAGAGTAAGTGTAACAATTTTTTAAGGTTTGTAAAGGAAATTACGAGTAGGGACACAAGTTTATTTTTTACCGTTTACTATTCATATCAAGTTTAGTCATATTCCTTACCATTTTGGAAAAATATTTCAAAACACATATTGTATAATTAATATAAATGCAAACTTGTTACATATGATCAGCAGCATGCTGGAGATTTCACATCCGCATCAACATAATAAAAATAATTAATGTGGACTTCTCCTGTACAACCCCTGCACTTTATTTTAGCCATGAGTGCAAGGGGCCCAAATTTTTAATATACTAAAAATTTATATTGGTATATCAGTGGTCAATAATATTTTACACAGAAATCAAAAGTACTTTATAAAATCTATAAATACTATATTTTTAAACATAGAATATTCAGCAGCTTGCATTTCTATACAAAATTATTACCTTACATAAAACATAATTGGAAAGCAATGAATATTTAAACCAGGCATGACATATTTTTGTAGGACAAAGTTACCCTTAGCCATTTAATCTTTGACCCTTCCTCAATCTATTTTGGTTAGAAAGTCAGTCCAATTCAAAGTTGCCATTATTATACTATTTGTTGTACTCTTTTTCTAAATGAGAAAGCGCAAGTAAAACATTTGAAATAAAACATGGAATGTTTGATACACAAACGTGCATTGGAGGTTATAATTTTCTGTTCTTGCGAAAAATAACTATGACTAAACCATATAAATATTTTTTGGTCAGGCAGTCAAAATAAGCAATGTTTACGGTGCACATAAACATGAAATTAGAAATAACATAAAAGTTATTTAGAAAAAGTGTCTTTTAACAAAGAACACTTTTTTAATAAAGTTAAGAATTCAATCTTTGAATAATAAGTTCAAAAATCTCGGTTTCTAACCGGCAGGCCCAAAGTACGTGGTCAGAAATAAAGTATTCCGATTTCTCTTTTTTAACCAAAGTCAAAGCTACTTCTGCAAAATGATAAAATAAACAATGTCTAATACTTTAAATTATTTTGTATTTTTCTCCCATATTCTAAGATTTCACATTATATTACGTTTACACATGTCGAGCTCAACGCTTGGCAGTTATGGCAGAAGAGAATGTCAGAAATGTTAGAATATCTAAGTCTGTAGTATAGTTTTTATTTTTATTTAAATTGCAATAAAATATAACAACATTAAAAATAATTATTTTGAGAGTATATTTTAAAATTATTATGTATAATATTGTCTTATTACCTGAATTTAGGATTAAAATTTCCAATTTTAATTGGAAGATACGTAATAATCATAATATACTTAATAAAAATATAAATTTATTCTCCTTTTTACAATAAAACCATGATAATAAATATGGAAAGTATGGATTTTTTTCGTATCTATACATATATATGTAATACTCGTACGTTAACAGGTTCACTGCCAACTCCGCCGATTGGCAGAATGCTCTGGTTGCAAGAAACTCCGCGCATGCCAATTGGCGTTTCACGTCAACATGGTCCGTTCGCATTCGTGGCCCAGTGTTCAATCGGCAACCTTAACTTGTTTTATAATTAAAATCTACAGCCAAAACGATAAGAAAAACTTTGGCTCTATATTTTGTTTACAAAACATGTTGTGGTTGCCGCACGAATGCTGGGCAATGAATGTGACATTGACGCGAAACATCGAAAAACATTGGCATGCGTGAAGTTTCTCACACCATCAATTGGCAAAGCCAGCCATTAACCTGTTTCACATATTAAATTAATAAAAATATAAAGACATGGGAGGAATTTTTGGAAGATAATCTGTGAAAATGGTATAAATATACATACTATGATTTGATATTTGGAATAAAAAGGTGCATTAAAAATGAAAACATTACACCACTGCCTTTCATTTAGTTAAAATAATATTGGGGAAGAAGTATGTAAAAGCTTGAAATTATATATAATATCTTTTTCAACTCTGAAATCTCGAGCAATTTTATATACATAAAAGATTACATCACGTCATTACAGTATATTCGTAATTAAAATGATGTGAAATAAAAGTGCTTTGTTGATGACCTACAGCATTGATGGCAGACCTTTTGGATTCAGTGTGTCAAAAATTCGGAAAAAACCTAACCTAATTCTGCTGGTATGTCATATTTAGGTGTGCTCTTGAGCTCAGAGTTGGCGCAGCAGGATAAATGTTTATACTTGTGTAAGGCAGTTTGGCAATTGTCAGGCTGGGTCCGGTTGTTTGCCAGAATTCATAAATATTTTGAGGCATGCATATGAGACATTGGCCACAATCACAATTCTTTGATAACTTAAGTATTGGTGAAGAATGGGGATGGGTAAAAAATATTGATATATCAATATATCGATATTTTTTTAGTTACCTTTCTAAATTTTTTTGGTCATCGATATATTTTTTTCGATATATCGATAGTTTTTTCCCGATATATCAATATAGTTTTCGCAATATATGTCGATTATTTTCGATACTTTTTTAAAATATCGATTCGATATATATCGATTTTCTTTTTTCATTTACCCATCCCTAGTGAAGGAAGCAAGGTCGCTCAAAACTGTAGCAGGGTACATCATATGTAATGCCAGTTTTTTCTGTACATTTTTTACACAGCTGAGAATGTCAGGGTTGGAAAATTAGTAAATAATTGAAGTTCGATTATGAACTATTATTTAAATAAGGAACTACATATTCGTACGAACGTACTAACATTCAGGGCACCATTTATGTTATTTCCCCTAGTCACCCTCCTTTCAATATCCTTCCATACATACTTCCCAAATACACAAACTCGTTCACGTGCTCTAAGCATTCATTTTTTTCCATTGCATCACACTTCGTCATTTTCTCGAATATCATTACTTTCGACTTGTCAACATTCACCAGAAGTTCACTCTCCATGTAGAACGGACATTTAATATTATGATTATATATGAATAAGTCAATTAGGTGAAAAGCCTTGGTGACGTTACGCATCCCTGTTTGACGCTATTTTAATATCCGTGATGCAAATGCCCTATTAATTCTCGCAATTACAGTATACAGTAGAACCTCGTTAATTCGAAACTCAAGGGCAATAAATTTGTGAAAAAATCTGTATTTTTGTAAGTTTCAAAAAATCAATTCGAAAATGCAAAATTTAGTATGCTAATACAAAGATCGCAACATTTCTATTACTAAAATACCCATTATTGACATATTTGTTGTTCTCACTTTCTATTTTACTGTTCTCCCACATGAAAAAATCTAAACATTTTTTAAAATTTATTCAAATTTCGCATTATGTGAACTAAAATATATAGATTTATGGCGCAAGGGGCTAAAAAATATTTTGAACTACTATGACATTAATATTTTGGGGTTTATGAGTTTTAAAAATTTTGAATTATGGGGAATTTTGAACTATCTGGATTTTACTATACTACTGCACAATTCCCTATGTGTGTTCTTTTATATGGAAATGTTACAACAGAAACGGAGGTATATAAGATACGGAATAACAAACTGGGGCGTATCTTATAAAACAAATATTAAAAAATTACTATTTATTTATATTTATGGGCGCCTTGTTATTATGTTAAATATTAATATATGGCGTGGATGCAGTGGGTCCCCGACCCGAATAGGACAAGAGGAAGAAGATGATGATGATGATATTGAATGTTCAATGCTCAAATAAGTATTCATTTTTGAAGACCTTTAAAATTTAATGCTGAAGTTTTAATATGGTACACAAACTTTTTGTATTAAATATCCATATAATAATATTATTAAAATATGATTATCAATGGGCATATTGACTGGGAGATCAGCACAAATGGCGTATCATAGTAATCTTATTGATAAATTATTTGGTAATAAATTAAAAGCAATAAAATCAATTAAATCTAGAATATTTTATAAAAGTTAAATTATTTTAAATTAATCACAAATAAATAAAAATCAGCATCTGATCACAAGGGTATATTCAGAGTATTCAATGGATTATATTTTTAAACATTTAAAAAAATGTATGTATTTATTTGCAAAAACAAAATGTGGATCAATAAAGAATTAAAAATGCATTTATAAAATGAATTAATGTTCAACGGGAGCTGCCGTTCATTTTATAAATACTCACTCATATTTAACAAAGCACATTTTAAAACAAATAAATCATATCTTGTTGTTTTTCTTGTTGCTTGCTGGTCTTGTGGTTAGGGCACTGGCCTCATGATCCAAAGGTTGCGGGTTCGAACCTCACTCCAGACTAGCAAGTTAGTCCTATTTTCATAGCACAAGCGTTTAGCTTATTTTGAAAATAGTAAGAATATTGATGTGACACGTATTCCGTGTTCACATCTCTATTTTTTAAAAATAAAAAACAAAAAAAATATTGGTGAATTGATATAAAAGTGTACCTACATATTTACCACAATAATTATTATAGTACATCTTGCATGATTGAATAAGTGTTTTTCAAAATATATAATTTTAACATATTATTTATAAAAATGTTTAGTAAATACTTATTCTAAAGCAAGCCATCATAGGGTTTTTAAAATCTTGTAAATTTATCCATTCACGATGCAAAGAGAAATGACTTATAATGAAAATAATTAATAACTTATTATGACATTTGTGGAGATTTGCAAAAACCAAGTAATTTAGATAATTTTTGGTGATATATTCCGGGAAACAATAGCATTATCATGAATTAAGAAATTATGCTTTATTCAAAAACCCTCACTGTTCTAATTGCACAATTACATATCGTCGCTGTATATATAATTAAGCCTATGTGCCGTTTAATACATTCTCAGATGAATGAATCAATTTGTCAATTTTTCATATAAATAATAGATATACTAAAAAAACGTTGCCGTTCATCTGGCAAGCCTACCTAGTAATTATTTAAAATATTTTTTTATAAATCTAGTCTGTGCAATTATTTTTTAAAAAAGTTTCATTTGTTTATTTCAGAATGTACTAAAACGGCACATAGGCTTAATTATATATACTGCGACGATATAGTGATTTTTCACAATTTTTTTTTATAAATCTCAAATTGCTCAAACTGAAAAACATATTTTTTGGATAGTCACTTTTATTTTTAAGGTGCGATATATATTTTCTAACTTTGGCCCATTCTTTCCAAATACAATCTTCTAACATTCAGTGGATGTAGAATATTTTGTGTAAAGCAAGCCGTGAACTACGCTCATAACAATGTGATTTTGGTCTCTATTTATTCCTAGTCTAAAGGGTATCTAGTCTAAAACACACAGGTGACAGTCTTAATAAATGTCTGCACTTTTCAGTCCTTTTTAGATTTCCTGTAATTTCACTGATTTATAAATAAAATCTCTTTACGGTGTATGATAATTATAACACAAACAAGTTTTATACATTATCATAAATATTAATATATACACCGGATTGACATTTCACAAAATGATATGAGTTATTGAATAAATTGTGCTTATTATATTTATTAAATTGTCTCATAAGTCTTTGCACTTCTTTAAAGCCTCTGGGGCCAGGCCGCACCCATGCGCCCTAGCGCGACTGTCCCCAGGGGCCAGGGCGCACCGGTGCGTCCAGAACGTAATTAATTATTTCTCGACGGCCGCGTTTCGAATTTGAAAAATGTGACTTTTTCCCGTGGTGACCTGTCGTTCCATTTTCAACTCAAAAACATCACGGATTATATTTTAAATCAACAATCAAAACAGAAATTTTTCTGCCGTCAAAATCGTATAGAATTGTTATAGATGGCGCCCCGATCGCGTGTTGTGCAATCGAAATTAAAATATTCCGTCGTCAAGGTCACGCGCAATGTGCGCGGGAAATACGATTTATTTTTTTCGATTTTCGATTTATTTGTACACGTATACACAAATATATACGATATGTTTTGCGATATTTGTCAGTTTTTGTTGGTTTATAATTCAATTGAATACTAATAGTGATTTATTAAAAATACACGCAATTTTGTTGCGTTTATTTGAAATATGTGTGTATGTGAAAGTGTATCATATTTATGTGTTATGAGTGTAATGTCCCATCGTGTGCCGTGCCGTGCAACAAAATATACCACACAGAAGAAGATTATTATTATTAATAGTAGTGTTGTCTCTAATAAACAAATAAAAAATAATTATTATTTTTCGGAAAATGTTGCGCTGGCAACATTATCGAAATTCAAAAAAAGATTTTTTTTTCATTTCTACACTTACGATAAAATAATATGAATGTGTGTTTTTTTTTTTTAATATACGCATGTTTTCATGGTTTTTTCGTAAAAATTAAAATCGCAAAAAAAAACAGAAAATCTCTGGCATTGACCTATATTTTGAGTGAAATTTTTAGGGTCCTCAACAAGTTAATATGTTCACAAATTCACTTTGAAAACTAGAGATTTTTCAGCCTTTTTGTTTTTTAGTCAATTTTTAATTGATCAGTTTACTAAAATGCTACTATCATACACACTGATTGGTTAATCTGTTTTGTTTGCCGATTTGACGCGACATAAGTTCAGTGTAGTGTGGTGCAAATCTGAAACACATTGAGCTCAGTAATTTACAATTTTAATTAATTAATTAATTTATAATATACAATCAGACAATTTTTGAGGCAAGAAAAAGCCACACATTCAAACATTTATTATTTATGTATTTGAAATGTCTAGAGATTGTCGCTGAGTGCAGTCTCTCATATTGTTAACCGTTGGTCTATTTCGGTGACAACCCTAATAAACTCTTTGAAGCCCAACAGCAAGTCAAAATTCCCTAAAACAAAATTTTACACTTTATTTTATCGCAACCCTACCCATAGTATACTCTACATATCAAAAAAATGCGAAGACTTATCAGATAACCTGATATTATAGACTTAGACAGTAGGTACATAATTTGTGGCTAGAATTAATATATATGTGTGGTTTTAAGAATTTTGAAATGAGTCACTTCTACTCCTTTTACATTTTATTAAAAATAAAAATGGACCATTGATGAAATTTAAGACACATTTTCTAGGCACTTTCTTCATTTTCTCAATAACATGATATATTAAATGAATGTACCAGTAGTATTTAATATCTAAATTACAAAAAGGTTTTAAGAAATTCTGAACAATGCGCAATGAACATTGTACACAGTCATAAAAAAGTAGCATAAATATTTTTTTAAATACAGTCGAACTCGGTTATAAGGAGATCTCGGCTATAATGATCAAAGCTGTGAATTGATTTTGATTTGCGCATATTCCCATACTATCGTTCTCGGTTATAAGGAGCGCGATTTCCGGATGTATGGAGCAAATTTTGAAACTCTGCATACATATTTGCTTGAGTTATAGAAAAAAAAAACAAATACATACCTACTCATAACAATGAACATTGCTTTTAAAGCGGCTCGCACAAGCGGCGGGCACAAGCGGCTCGCACAAGTGGTTTGCACAAGCGGCTCGCACTTAATTAGGGTTCATTTTATGATGTACACAAAGTGTGTCCAAAAATGCCACGTGCACAGGCAAACATTAATTTGCCGGCATTTCTTATCAAAGGAATGCCGAACTGAAGGTCGAGAACTGTCATATAACTCCGATTATTGGGGGTTTCCAAAATGTTTGAGGTGACAGTTTGTTTTATGCAGTTTACTGTATTAGCATTTAAAAGCCTAGTCAGTTAAACGCGAATTCTTCTATCGGAAACATGTCCACCAACAAATAAAAGTGTCTCTCGGTTCGCGAAAAAGTCGAAATTATTCGTGAAACAGAACGCGGCGCCAAAAATTCCAAAGTCTGTAAAAAGTTTTCACTATCGTCTTCTACAGTTTCATCGCTCTGGAAAATTAAGGATGTTTATTTAGCTGCTCTTGAAAATAACATCATACAATCAAAAAAATTAGAAAGTTAAATTTACCTATCCCGGATATAAGGAGTCCCGGCTATAAGGAGCAAATTTAGTCAGTCCCGTCGCGCTCCTTATAACCGAGTTCGACTGTACATAATTCAAATGAAGTATTTATTTTAGTTTAAAATGGAATGAGCAAGAATAAAAAATAATATGGTCATTAAAATTATCCATTACAAAATAATGTATACATATATAAGCTAAACTACATACATAAAATATGTTAATATTTACAAAGCCTTTTAAAAATACGCAAAATATGTATTTGTATGTCATTAAAAAAAATAATTAAATCTCATAAATGCACCCTGGTTAATTTTAAAGAAAATTAGTCTTCAACATTGACATAGTGGCCATGTACCGTAGCTGACTGATGATATCTTCGCCTTGACGAGAAGTCCTCATTGTCTTCATTGAGCTGTGAAGATTGCACGTCCACACCCGGGTGAACAGGGGTCACTACAAACTGTTCATATTCCATCACCCTTTTTCTGAAAAATAAAATATAGCTAGTAAATTAATTCATTATGTCAGAATATTTTACAAAGTGTCAAAAGACGGAATTATATTGTATGCTATGTATGTGTATACAATCGGCCCGATTCTGAAAATAACAATGTCTGGATCTTTAAGAACTTTATCCCAACACTTAATAGACGATAATAAAAATTAAAAATGTCCAGAGCGAATTTTGTAATTCTACAGCTCAAATACACTGTATTAAAAGATGCTATAAGAAAGATTGTTTCTTACAAATGTATTAATTTCTTCATACACAGTGTCCAAATGCAAATTCAAAACAGCAAAATAATTTTGTGGTGACGAGATTAACACAATTAATAAAATAAAAACTTACTTTTCACCATTTTTGTATTGAAAATATCAATGTGTTTCATAGCCCATGGCCCCTTCATCAGGATACAATTGTATACTAAAAAATTTTTTGTCAGGATACAATTATATACTAAAAAAAAATTTTGTTAGTATACAATTGTATCCTGACGAATTGACCATGGGCTCTGAAACATGTTGATATTTTCAATACAAAAGTGGTGAAAACTAAGTTTATTTTATTAATTATATTCAAATACTCAATTAATAATTGTTACAATTGAACACTAATCACACAATTACTGTTAAAATAATAATACAGCTCATCATTACCACTTGATTACTAGATCAATCTCAAACAAGCATGTTATTATTTATTGCTAAGGAAAGTTTAGCATATTTCAGAGACAAAAATGAAAAAAAAAAATTACTTCGAAAGGTACTGATTATGTAAAAGGGTTATTTCAACACCTCTCTTTAATTTATGATTAGCGTTACTCGATAGATAAAATTAACTTTAGCGATAGATAAAATTAATTTTGGAGAGTTTAAACTTATGTACAATTTGTTATTTAATTATGATTACTACGCTGCCGGTTTCGACATGTCCGTGTCATTAACGAGCGTTATTTAAATTAAACTAAAATGTATGTATTATGAGTTTTTAGGTTATGGGGGTAAATTAGCATGGTGGGAGGGGCGAGGAAGGGAACATCGTTAATAATAGTGACTTACATGGGGCTATTATTTTGTTGACAATATTGATATTTGAATTAATTTTTTGTTGATTTCTAAGGTTTCTAGAGCAGACAATTTGAAAAATTTGTTGACATTAGTGTATTTTTTTTTTGATAATGTGGCCAGTTTCTAACAAGTGATAGCAGATTCAGAATAATTATTATTTCTCAAATAAAGTTCATGATCTGTGTTATCCTAGTTTTAAAATTTCTAATAATTATTCTGAATTTTCTAACCACTTGGAAGGAACTGGCCACACTTTCAAAAAAGATAAATCTACCTCTAAATACACTAATGTTAACAATTTTACAGAAACCAGTGGCTTAGTAATCATAAGTAAGTAACAAATTGTACATAAGTTTAAACTCTCCAAAAAATGTCTGAAAAAAATGTTACATGGTAAGTGCCCAACAAATACAAAAAAAAAATTAACTTAAGTTATAAGTTTGCTAAAGAATTCCAATAATACATATTCCTACTATTTTGATAAGAGCATCTCAATTTTTTTGTTTTGCTGTACAATTCACTAAAGATAGAACAAATAAAATACTGCAGCAAAATTTAGATTCTGTACATGGATGAAATGTTGCTCTTGCGTCTCGAAGATTTGGTACTATACTATACATGCGCTACCATCTTCCTTGAATTGTAAAATGGTTAGAATATATGTATGTAGTTTCTTACGTACCCCATGGCATGTAAGCAGATATTTTTCAGCCAGGTGAGGAATTTGAACTCTGCAGTACGTCCGGGTTTCACAGCTGGGTTAGCTGTTCCTACATACAGCCAGACCAGCCACACAACCACGAGGCAACCAGTTGCATATCCCCAGTGAACCAAAAACATTATCACAATTTTTACAACCACCTAAAAGAAACGAAAATATTTGTTTTTATGGCACTTTCTTCTTAAGGCCGGTTGTATCAATTTGGTTCATAGTAATAGTTTGTTTAAAGCGCAGATTTAAGCATTTTCCACCAATCAAGTACTTAAACTCTACTATTACTATAAATCAAGTTGATAAAACCGGCCCTTACTCTAGATAAAAGTGGAAGAATTAAGAGATTATAATTTGTTTGGATTGTGATTGTATTTCTGAAAAAAAAAATTAAAATTATTGAGTGGCTTGTTAGTGGTCATGAAGTTCGCCTAGTGATCAGGTGATCGGTGGTTCGGGCCCCATTCCAGGACATCAGCAAGTTAGTCCTATTTGCATAGCACAGGCTTTTAACTTAGTTTGAGAATAGTAAGAATATTGATGTGACACGTATTCCATGTTCGCATCTCTATTTAAAAAAAAAGCCCAAAAAGCTATGATTCTTATTTATTTAATCCATCTCATTCCATTTAGAAAGCCTAGTATATTTGTGAATGATGGATCGAATCACATGGCAGTAATATATTGTTCTATGGCACTGTAAACACCAAAATAAAAGTTCTTATATACATATAAATGAGAATAAATTCTCATTTAAAAGTGGGTAAGCGTGTAATATAAATGTGTATTGATTATATTATATTGAATACACTCTTAAGTTTGTACATTTACCAAATAAATTAAATATGTAGTTATAATATAGATGCGAACAATTTTTTTTTTTTGATATATAATAAACATCAATTTTAAAAAATTAATGCCTCATAGTAATTATACAAGTATCTAAAAAATAACACAACTTAAGGTGTTTTTTCTTTCAAAATGATAATATATATTCAAACTAACACATTTAAATTTAAATACTAATTTATTGTACACATCACAAAGAAAAGGAATCAATAAAAAATGAAAATAATATAAAAAATGTATTTTAATCGAAATATATTACATACTTTACTTAATATTTAACATGACAATATACTAACCCCACCAAGTGACAACCATCTATTGCAGAGACTGGAATACCAGTTTTTGGTTTTGGAGTGAATATGAGCAGTGCGAGCCTGTTGAGTAATGGGGTCGGTGTCACCAAGCGGATCTGATGGAGTACCGACTACTGTTCCATTTTGTGATGGTAGGGCGGTGGTTGGTGACGATGATGACTATAATCAAGATTTTTAAAATAAATTACTTTTAAAGATTAAAATATACAAGGAGCCTTCCAGATGAAATATTAAATATATTTGGTGAACGAAATCCGAGGACAAGTTTTATATTATACTGGCAGAATCTTTGAAGATATTTATTATAAATAAAATGCCTTAAAGGAGAGCTACAGCTAAGAAAGAAAAAGTGTGGAATGCACAAGCAGCATTTATGAGTGGAAGAGGATTCATGGATCAAATTTTCATTATGGCAGATGATGGAAAAGTTTTTGGTAGATAATCAAAACCTTTTTGTGCCTTCGCAGATCTGCAAAGGGAAATCACAGGGCGATAAGATGGAAGTTATGGAAGGTTGTGGACATTCATATCGTAGTTTGATATTATAAAAGATGTCAAATAATGATGCATAATGTCACCATGGCTTTTTAATCTGCACATGGTCAATTGTATGAAAAAACTGAAGGAATTAGAAATAAGAGCGAGAATGGAGGGGCTCACCATATCCTGCTTGCTGTACATAAACAATAAATTACATATTAGTGGCTAATAATGAAGCTGATGTGCAGTGCATGGTGGCTAGAACGTCCGATGTAAACGTGGAAAGTGAACTTCTGATGAATGTAGGCAAATCGAAAGTGATGGTGTTCGAGAGAGACGAAACAGTAAGTAATTGTGATGTAATGGTAAGCAATGAACGCTTAGAATAAGTGAACGAGTTTGTGTATTTGGGAAGTACGTTTAGTAGAGGCGGCAAGGCTGAGAATGATATCGAAAGGAAACAAAATAAATGGTGCTCTTAAGCAATTAAGACAAATAAAAATCTATCAAAGGAAGCAAGTACATAATGTAGTTCTAATACCAACTCTGATGTATGGAAGTAAAGCCTGGAATTGGCAAAAAGGAACGAAAGTAGACTGAATGCGGTAGAAATGCGGACGCTTAGACATATGTGGGGAAAATCTTTGTATGGAGTGGAGAATGGACAAATTAGAAGTGAATGTAATATTGGCTGTAGCGTAATATACAGAATAAAGAAAGGATCGCTGAGATGGTTTGGCCATGATGGATGAGTGAGGAAAAGATGGTAAAGAAGATAGAAACAACTATCCCTCACCACGCACAAGAATCGTAATTCTTTTTGGTGAGTAATCATAATTCTTGTATATACATACAAAAAAAAAGATGAATTGTAATTTTTTTCAAGGTATCTTTGTAATAAAATATTTTATATATTATTAATTAAATAAAAAAAAGTGTTGAAGGCAGCAGAAATGGACCAGATAAACAAAAAATGAGAGGATGGCTCTGTTTGAAGTTTCAACAACCGAAGAGTGTGCACGAGAAGATGTGTGAAAGTGGACGAAGCAAAAGCGGTGTGCCAGAACAGAAGAGTGTAGTGTTTTATCCTCTCTACAGTGCACTTCTCTCAAAAACAAATATAATTTTTTTTAAATTAAAAACCAAATTTATTAATCTACTAGCTGTATCTGGCCATGCGTTGCTGTGGCTCAGTCTTGTTAAATGGAAAAGAAAGAAAAGAGAAAGCACACGTTTCTAATATGTTTAATTTCACAATGCTTGAGGGTATTCAATTTTGCTGCTTTTCAAAAAAAGCATGTTTTTTTTGCCTGTCACAGATGTGACATCTGTATAATAGTGGGTATATAAAAACATGCGCGTATTCGAATGCAGCATTGTGTCAAAGTCAATCCGTGAAGAACTTTCGGAGATTTAAGATTTTGAACAAACGGATATTTACATTTTTATATATTGATAGCTGTTCGTACCCGGCGATGCTCGGATTAAGGATTTAGTTACAAATAAGTTTGTGGGGACACACAAAGGTTTCATTGTTTCGCAGTCTCTAATAAAAAAAAAAAAGGATCCATTTAATCTAGGCTGGGATGGATGCAATGTTCAGGAAGGAATTGTGACATTCCGTGTTTGAGTATTCCGTAGTGACCTAAAGAATAAACGTCGTAGATTTGTACAAGAAATATATCAGTTGTGAGGGTGGGGTAAGAAGGGAGGGGAGAAAAGTTGTTTTTATTACCCGCCGGGTCTTGAAGAATAAGTATGCAAAATCTGGGTCAGATCGGTCATACGGTGTAGATTTGTACAGAAAATATAACAGTGAAGGGAGTGGGGTAAAGGGGAGGGGAAAAAGTCGTCTTCGTTACCTACCAGGTCTTAATGAATATGTTTGCAAATTTTTGATAGGTACAGATTTGCATAGGAAATATATCAGATACAGATTTGCATTGCAAATATATCAGGGGGAGGGGAAGGGGTAAAAGTGGAAGAGGGAAACGTGGCCTATATTACCCGCCAGGTCCTAAAGAATAAGTTTCCAAATTTTGAGTCCGATCATCTTTGTACGGTACATATTTGCATTGAAAATATATCAGCGGGAGGGGAAGAGGTTGAATGGGAGGGGGGAAATGTCCTGAAGAAAAAGTATGCAAAATTTGAGCCGAATCGGACAAACGGTGTAGATTTGTATAGAAAGCAGACAGACATTTAGTTTTATAGGCATAGATATTGCGAATGTTATCAAAAATTTTGAATTTGAAAAATGTTATACCTAAATATTTATCAATATTGAAAGGGTAGGTACCTGCGCCTTTTTTCAAATAATTTGTGCGAATTCGAATGCAATGTTGTGTCAAAAAGAACTTTAGGAGATTTATGATTTTGGATAATCGAAAATTTACATTTTTATTTATATAAATAAAAAGTAGATAAATGAAAACAAATTAGGTATACAAAAACATCCTCGTAATCAAATGCAACGTTATGTTTCAAAGCAATCGGTGAAGAACTTTTAGAAATTATCGATTTTGTACAAACGAACATTTATGTTTTTATTTATATAGATTAGAAAAACGTACAGAAAAATCAAATGAACGAATAAATATTTAGCTGCTACCGGGATTCGAACCACTGATCTCCTATCCGGGGCAGGCGTGTTAACCAATTATGCTATAGCGGCCTCATACATTTCCGTGAATATATTGACCTTATCTGTAAGTCTCATTTATTAATTGATTAGCAAATATTTTTTCGTTGATTTGATTTTTCTGTATGTCTTTATAAATAGCGAGTAGCTTGTTGGTCTTGTGGTTAGGACACTCGCCTCGTGATCCAATGGTCGCGGGTTCGAATCTCAGCCCAGACTAGGAAGTTAGTCCTATTTTCATAGCACAAGCGTTTAGCTTAGTTTGAAAATAGTAAGAATATTGATGTGACACGTATTCCGTGTTCGCATCTCTATTTATTTTTTAAAAAAAAAAAAAAAAAATGATTAATAAATTTGGTTTTAATTTTCACAGAACTTTGTTCCGAAATAATTGCAACTTCACAATAAGAATGTGTTCTTGAATATGCATAAAATGAATTAAAGCCATTTCAAGTATCTTAGCAAATATAGCCAGGAATTGGTGTAAAAATCCTGCAGTTCTTAAGGAAATGTAATTAAAAAATTTATGGAATAAACAACTACAAAGTAAAACTTTGATAATTCAAAATTTTGAAAACATAAGAGACCCAAAATGTCAATTTTAAAGTTGGTTAATCCCGATAATTTGAAAAAAAAATTTGGTAATTTGTAATAATTTTTAGACCCTTGTCGTAAATCAATACATGTTAAATCACATGATTCTAAAAAAAAGGTTATAAAAAACAAGTGAGAAAATATGTTAAAATAGGGTTCTATAGTAATAGAAATATCACAACGTATGTACTATTAGTATAATAAATAATTGCATTTTCGAGATGATTTCTAGAAATATGTAAAAATACGCACATTTTTCACAAAATTAATGGCAGTTTTAAGATTATATGTGAACTTGGCAATCACATAGCTATTTCAAAATTTATTTTGGTACCTGGAATATCGAATTAACGGGATTCCACATAATTCGAAATGTATTTTTTGACTCCCTTGAATTTCGAATTAACGTTCTATTGTATGTAGGCACTGTATCTCTATCAAATAGCTTATTATACTTGAATTCTAATTTTAAAAGCATTTTTAAAAATATAGTTGAATGGTTATCTAAATGATACATACTGCAAGATTCTTGTGTCTCGTTCTTTCTGGAAACAGTACATCTAAATCATTTGTTGTGGAACCATAACTATTTGCAGTTAGCGGGGACTCGTCTTGTGAAGATGGATGGTGAGATTGGGATTGAAATCTGTAAGAATACATTAATATTACAGTATGAAACCTTACCCACTTTAGTAATAACACTACATAACACACCATCAGTGCTTGAAAATATGTACATAGTTTGAAAATTTTTAAGCTTAAGGGTTATTTATTTACTACTGAAAACAAAGGGACAAGCGAGAAAGAAAAATATTGTAATATTTTATGTCGAACTTAAAGATGAGGGCAAAGAAAATTAATTACATATGTTACCTTTTTCACTTAATTTTTAGATTAAATAATATCGAAAAATTATGTACCAATAAAAATACATGTTTTATTATAGGTAAGTATTGACATAAAAATTTATCGAATGAGTACACGTATGTATTTGTTTTTTCAACACATTGATTCATATTTATACTTCATATTTATAGGGTTTCATAACTCAAATCATACAGATTTAGATATTCTAAAATATGCCTTCCAATTTGCTCATCAATGCAAACCAATTTTTTATCTCAAATGATTTGGTTTCGATATATGCAAATTTTCTTGGAAATTTCTACCGCATGTATAAGGGGTTTTGTACTTTAGAAACTGTCTTCTGTGGAAGATATGTCTATGTGAACAAAGTAAAATTAAAAGTAATTACCTCAACTCTCTCTTATGCTGTAAATCAAATGTTTGTGCGAGAGCAAAATATGAATAGTCGATGCAAGCGTAAGTGATCAGGAAAGGCATGGTGACGATTGGAGCCAGCCTGTTAATATCACCGATTATAATAAATGTTATGGTGACAACTGCAACTACACCCATTGAGAATATAGGAACTCTGTTGGGACCTCTCTGTGAAAAATAGTATACTTATGTAATAAATTAATTATGAAAAGGTTATAAGAAAATGTCGTGCATTATTCAAATACATGTTTATCAAATACATAACACATTTATCAAACCCGCACAAAAAATTCTATAGTAAAACTTTTTAGGATTGCTAAAAACTAGGTTCTCAGTATTCTTACTTCTATGTAAATATTTGTTTTTCCGTTCCATAGATTTCGTTGATTTAAATATCTCTGAGATTTTTTTGTTTGTTTTTGCAATGTTTATCTTCAGTGTAGTCTTAATAATTATGTAGAATAGAAGATTACACATTGAATAATGTATTTGTAAATATTTTAATTCTAAAACATTTTCATATTATGTATTAGTAATATATTATACATATATGTAAGTAGTAACATACTGTGGGAGTTTTAGGTATTGCAATTTCAGAATAATTAAGTTATTGAAGTTTAATTTAAAATGTTTCATTTGCACTAATGTAACTCGTAGAAATGTAGTAATAATGCTTTTGTGAAAATTCCCTGACAAAAACATGAACAAACACATGAAAAAATCAAATACAATATAGATTAATGTATTTTTAAAATTATTTATAATTATAAAGGTGGTAGACTTACGCCTCTTCCTAAAGCACCCAGTCCAGGTATCACATTTTCATTTGCTATACTTTGTAGGACTCTTGGTGTTCCATACATTGCTCCTAAACAGGAACTCATGGAACTAACATATAGTCCCGCGTGGAGGAGAATCTTGACGGCCGACACTTCAGCTGTGAGAAAAGAGTCCTCCAGTAGAGCTGATCTCTGGCAAGTACCTCCGAGGGTGACAATGAACACCAAATATAAAAAGGTCCTGAAAAAATTTAATTTAATTATTAATTTTTAATTTCTATATTGATTGTAAATGAAAGATATGTAAAATAATCAACAGATACATTAATTAATATATATTATTTTACGATAGTGTATTAAGGTCAAACTTATTCAAAACTTGGAAAGGTAACACATTTATGTTGATATTATTGTGGATAATATTTCGAAATTTTCGTGATTAACTTAGGAAAAGTTCATTGTAATTAATAAACACAACGTTGTTTACTTCACACAATGACACTTTATGTAAAAAAATTAAAACATTTTTGTTACTGCATCATCTTCAGTAATATATTAACTCTTAAGACTAGAAGACAATTAAAACAATAAAAAAATCGAAACTAGCTTATTATTTATGAATTTATGACGAATAATCAATTCTTTTTTACTAGAAAGCTGTCTAAAGATATTTGTTTTTGCCGACGTTTCAAATTCAAAATATGGAGAAAATGTGACACAGCATAATAATCACTGAATAAATTTGTAGCACGCATAGCCACCTCCTTATTAGGATGATGCTTCTCAATGTACGATGCAACAATTTTCCATTTCAATTCTTCTTCTTCTTTTGCCTTCTACACCAATTTCAATGATTTTACATTTCTTTTCTACAGTTATTTTTATTCTCTTATGGCTGGATTTTGTTTCGGGTACATTTTTGCAAGAGATATTAAAATTTGCAAAAAAAATATATAAATAATGTCTGAACACAAGTTCATAAAAAAATAAACACAGACTGATGCAGTGACGGGGAAGTGCGACTCACAAGTGCATCACCTATTATGCGAAATGTCGCTCTTTTTTTCACAAATTTTTTTTGCTTGTTCTGAGAGGTTTCACTGTATTATGCTCAAAGTTATCCATAAAAATGTCTGCCAATAATGGCGATAAACCGTTTATCTATTGGTTGAATTCACCTTGGAAGCTGAACGAACTTTGTTTGATGCACACCTTGATGATAGTGAAGATATCTAGTCTTCAGATTTCATCGTCACATTTGTCTTCCAGTATATTTAGGTATTCAAGAGATTATTCTATTGGTATATTGGTAAATAGACTTTTTACGTCGAAAGACGCTAAAGAAGTGTTAAGCAATATTGGTTGGTTTTGTAATTTTTTACAAAAATCAAATGAGTTTACGACACTGTTCGCTGCATTGTTATTTTTTTAATTTTAAAGAACATATTATGTATTTGCATATTAGCATCAACATACGACACTACTCCTCTGAGTGGGTTATCTTGTTTGTGTATTTGGTAAGTCCATACAATTGTAGGGATTTTGGGTTCATTATTTTATGTCCACCCCCTGTCCTATTATCGATTATTGTGTTGCATTTCTTAAGTGTCCTTTATTGCTTTTTGATGTTTTTCTGTGCGGTTTTCCGCTAATTTGACAAATGTTGCTGTATTGTTAATGATATTTTGGATTCAGTCAATATATTCACTTTTATGGAGAATCACTATACTGTTGCCTTTGTCAGCTGTGCTACATATAAAATTTTTGTTTTTTATTATCTTAGCAGACTCTTTTAATGTATTCTGATCACTGGTTTATGAGACTTTTTGTTTATTTTCTAAATACTTTTTTAAAATATATTTAGCACTTTTGTATTTGCTTAACTCCTTTGCAGCTAGTTCACAATCAATTATTCTTACCACAGACCTTCTTAATTTATATGAATCAAGAAATATATTTTAAATAATAAAACTAAAATATAGTGGGATACATAAAATTAACTGTGGGAACTGCCAATCATGCTATATTGGACAAACCGGAAGAAAAATACAAACACAAATAAATGAACATTTTAAAGGGATCAAGAATTTTAACATTAATTCGGAGATGGCAGACGATGTGAGATCAGAAGGACATCACTTGACCTATAATAACGTAGAGGTGTTACATGTATGCAAAAAAGGAAGAAAATCAGACATTCTAGAAATTATAAAAATTAATCTAAATAATGATATTGCACTCAACATATAAACACCACCTACAACATCCCTCCTCCTATCCACTTTCACTTTTCGCCTACCCCTCCCCCTCCCCTGCTAACGACCGCCCCATGTAGTAGATAAAATGTCTTCTAGTCTTAAGAATTAGTGATGCAGTAAGCATAGAAAATGTTTTAATTTTTTAATTAAAGCGTCATTGTGTGAAGTAAACAACGTTGTGTTTTATTCAAAGTTAATTATTGTGGAGACAACAAGAGATACAATACAGCAGGGGCGTGCAGTGAGAACAAAAATCATGACTTTTTCCCCAATATATATTTTGAAAAGAAATCCAAATAAGAGATATGAATATCTCGTAACATTCCTATCACAATAATTAACTATTATTCAGATTTTAATATTTCATAATATTCTACCAGATAAATATTTAATTTCGACTTTTTCTTCCAAATATGCTCAAATAAAAGTCATGCTTCTTGTTCTCACTGCACGCCCTTGCAATACAGTAGAACCTCATTATATCGAAAATAAAGGGACCAAAAAAAATAATTTTGTATTATGCAATCGAAAGTCAAGGTACAAAAAAAAGCGATGCAATTGAGAAATTTGCCAAAAATTGTAAAAATCATGAAAAAAGCCATTAATTTTGGAAAACTTCTGTATTTTTGTAATTTTAAGAAATCATTTCGAAAACGCAATATTTATTATACTATGTAATACAAAAATCTGGACATTTTTTTTACCAAAGTATCCAATATTGACATATTTGTTGTTCTCACTTGCGAAAAAATCGATATATTTTTTCAATTTTTTCAAATTTCAAAAAAACTTCGAAGTATGTGGACTAAAATGTATTGATTTGTGGCAAAAGGGGCTAAAAATTATTTTCTATTACCGGGGTTTACGAATTGTCGGGGTTAGTCTACTATGAAAGTAACGTTTGGGACTTGTGGGTTTGAAAAGATTTTAATTACGGCGAATTTTATATTATCAAGGTTCAAATTAATGGGGTTTAACTTTGTGTTTTATATTGTGTTTATTTTCATAGAAATTGGAAAAACATAAGTAACTTAAAAAAATACATAAATAATTCTAACCCCCTTTAAATAACTCAGCATAATTCAAAATAGATAAAATTAATAATTCTATTATAAAATAACGTTCCTTCAAAAACCATTGTAATTCGCAAAATATTGAGAATTCGGCTAAATGCTTTAGCAAAAATTTTTGCCATAAATACTACAATCTTTATCTTAATTATGCTTACTTGAGAAATTCATTTAAAATTATAAAGTTGAACATCTATGTACTTGTCAATTTCGTTTATCTCAACACTAATTATTCTGGTGAGAGAAGCATATTGCAATATCAATTTTATTAATAACATATACCTAGATACAGTAGAATTCTCAATATTGAGGAATTCTGTATACACTTTCTTCACTTGGTTGCCTAGATCACCACGAATTTCATTTTAGTTTGTGCTAATTATGGTTTGAATGTACGGCATTCCGATCTCATAGATGTGGGACTTTAAGCATCAATTGTGAGAATCGGAAAAAATAATATGATTTTTTCACAAGTGAGAACAGTAAATTCGCCAATATCATACTTTAAATATAGAAAAACTAACCCATAAAAAACAAGTTTTTATTATACTCCCTTTCTCATTGAATCAGGTTTCGTGCCTACTGCACACGTCGGGGTCATACTTATTTGTATTGATTCCAATTTGAAAAAACATTAAAATTTCGAAAAATCCAAAATTACACTATAATTATCAAATTTTTTGAAAAGAAAATTTGTTAGATAATTTTTATTGTCGCCACGAATCTGCCTGCAAATTTTCAGCCCAATTGGATCACGGGAAAAGAGTTAAAAATCAATCCAAAGTTTTTCCGGCAGACAACAAACCGCAGACGCTACTAGTTAAAAGAAAGAGAGTAAAAAATGGCAAAATATTTATGTTACTACAATAATATTGCATTTTCGAGACATGTAATTTATTGAAATATGCGAACAAACGTAATTTTTCATAAAATTAGTGTTTTTTTTCATGAGTTTTGCCAATTTCACAATCACATTGCGAATACAATTTTTTTTTGTTAACTTGAATTTTGAATTAAATGGGTTCGGCATAATAAGAAATGTTTTTTTTTTGGGTCCCTTGAATTTCGAATTGATAAGGTTCTTACTTTATTATTTTATCTATTAAAACGGTTCGATTGAAAAATGAAATAATAAAATTTGAACTCAAAGTTTGCACTTTTTTTTATATTTCTTACTTATTTTCTGCAAAAAGTTGAACTATCATTACAGCATCTTATGTCGATTATGAAAAATTCATTCGCTTTAATACAAGTCGAATAAAATGATAAAACCCTTGCAAAAATTGAAAAAAGTCATATGTATATTTTATCACATATTAAAAACTATGCCGATTTTTAATCAGGTAACGCTGTGTTACTCCACCGTCCCCAAATTTTTTTTTTAGCACAGTCTTTTAAGAGTTAAACAATATTTGAAATAGCTAAGTCTGAAAATAACGAATACCCTGTGAAAATAGCTGCCAGGGATCCATTGGGAATGTTAGAAGAGGGGGCGCGAAGATCTCCGCTCATATTGATGCCAGCCAAAATGCCAGTGACGGTTGGGAAGAATACCCCAAATACAGTAAACCATGTGTAGCCGTCGTGGTAGTCCGACCATGTATTGTTTCCCATGTTTCCATTCAGCCAGCCATCAAATCCCTTTTCTGTTTTTTAAAAAAAAATTGTTATTAGATATTCACATGCAGTCAAGAGTATGTTTAGATTAATGCGCATTACGGTTTTCAAATAATTTGCTTTGAATTAATAGAAAATGAAGTATTTGAAATGATATTACATAATGTACGAACCTGGTTCTACGTGTACGAAGGATCCAACAGAAAAATCAAGAGCTGCCAATAGCAAAATTAGCAGAAGGACAAACTGCAATTTCACAACCCATTTGACTCCTGCCACGTTAATAGTTCCAAGCAGCAGTACGGCACTGCCAGCGAACCCTCGGGCGGCCCACACACTGTCTCCGAGTCCCACCAGACCCGCCATGGATTCTCCAAAACCAAGAACATTCAGAGCACAACCTACCGCCTGAAAAAAGGAAATGTAGTTGATTTATTATATTTGAAATGATTCTCAAAACTGACATTTTAATAATAACTAAAATTTATTTCAGAATACGAGTCCAAACAACATTTACTGAACTCATTAAGGCTGGACGTTCACTGCAAATGCATATTTTTTTTTTTTTCGAAAATGCGGGTTTTTATTATTCATTCACCTAAGAATATATGTACTAGATCACAATTTTAATTAAAAAAAGTAATAAACTGAACATTATTTACAATAATTAAGAAAATATATAAATTGACAGGCGGCGGCCATAAAATTTTCAGTGTTTTAAAAATCATCCTTAGTTACAGGATATTTATATGTATACAGAATATAATTTTTTTACAAGTATAAAGATAACACTGATGATAAATTTGTACTAAAATATAAATAATTAAGAAATGTTCAGTATTAATAAAGACAAATTTATTTAAATTTGAATGAAATTTTTAGGTTCTTTGATGATCTATTAAATAAATAAAAAAAAACACTTTTTTTTTCATTTATTTAATTGATAAACACATATGATTTTTTTTACAACAATGATAACTGATAGATATTAATAATAAAATTAATATAATATATGTTACACTTCATCAAAAATAATCATGATTCTTATGTGTGGTGAGGGATAATCACTTACAAAGGAACAATTTTATCAATAAAACAAAATTATGATTATTTTTCAGTTTTTATTTACATAAAGAGATAATTTTAAATAATAAAGTATTGTATTTACCCCTGCACTTTGAGGCTTCAGCGACTATTTAAAAGTAAGTTTTAGTGCCATAAATATTTTGTGAAAATATGCTAAAAATGCCAGTAAAAAAGTGCATTTTCCTAGATAATTTATATAAACACCAAAAACACTTACCATTTCTGTTACAATATACTAATTTTCATAATTTTTTCCACAGTCTCTTCAGAAGGTTTCAAAATATGATAATAAAAACACAGAAATTGAATATGTACTACATACATATTTATTGACAATAAAATTATAGAAAATATACATATATCACTCCCGCTATCGCTCTCATAATCACTAACTCAGTTTTCAAATTATTCTGTCATTTCAACATCTATATCGGAACTTTCACTCGTGTTCGACATTTTGAAATCAAATTTAGGATTATAGAAATAAATAATAATAACAGTGTTTGTAGAAAAAAGTGTGATTGAAGAAAGTTAGAAAAAGCACTGATGCGCGCCAAAAGTGAACTGTCGAAACGAGCACTATGGCGACGCTGGCATTTTTCGCACACCTACCTATGAGTGTAGAAAAAAGTTAGAACGCAATTTAATGAATAAAAATATGAACGCAGGAACACGACCGTCACAGACGCGCCAAAAGTGAGCTGTCGAAACGAGCGCTGTCGCGACGCTGGCATTTTTCACACACCTACCTACGAGCGCCACGGCGCTTTTCGGCACTATAAGGGTTAAACACATTACTATTTAAAAATAAAAAGTTATGAAATATGTAAAATTATATCAGTTTGCTGTACACTATAGGCAGAAGCGGACACTATTCCACAGAAGTTATATCTTTTTAATGAAAAATCGCTATAAAATGTATTTCTATGCAACATTTGACTAAAATATGAAGTAATTTTATATTATACTATCAAAAGCAAATGATTTCTTTCATACAATGTTTTTAACTAGGTTTATATGAATTTATCGGTTAATTCATTATTTTCAGCCTTGTACATGCGTCATTTCTTTCATTATGCAATTAGGTGCATACACGAACATTCGAGATTCGAGATGTCAAATTCAAGGTAGAGACTCTACGCACCACACATTTTTCGATATTAATATTACGAGATGCATTATGATTTAGAAAGGATTGCAGATATATTAATGTTTTATAAATTCTATACAGAAAATTATAAGAATTCAACTCAATAATGAATTTAACGAACATTAAAATACGCAAACATTTTGATACACACAGCAGTTGGTCGGCGTGCCTCTGCTACGCCTCGAGTGTTTCTCGAGTATAGCTCGCATTTGACATTTGTAGAATGAATGTATGTGCAGTCTTAATATATTTTAATATTGGTAAAATAGTGAAAACATGTGAAAATACGAAAATACTGTCTGCAAATGAAAATGATCTTTATGAATATTAATCTGAAGCTTATACGTGAAGTAATTTAAGTAATTTTTAATTATAAGGAAAACAGTGCTTGCAATTATTGACTATCCAATAATTTAAAATTATAAGAAAGCTTTGAGAAAAGGTTTTAAAAAGACAGTATAAGCCTCTTTTAAGCTCCCATACATTACCAAATCTATACAGCGTAATTGTGCTTTCAGTTGAATACATAAAAAACTTTTGTATTTGTTTTTTGACATATTGATTACTATTTTTATGTATAAATTTCACTTAATTGTATTCATTACCTAAGGATGTAATATTACAAGAGCATGCAATAGTTATTAAAGTAAATGTTATAAGATGTGCACTAAAGCAAATATTGTTTAAAAAATACCTGTCCAAAGCAGTAAAGCAATCCCAGGGATCCGCCAAATCTGGAGCCAAGAGTGTGTGAAAGTAAAAAGTACACTCCCCCACTTTCAATCCGACATCTCTCACAAATACCAACGGCAGATAATACTGACACCAGTGCAACAAACACTAAAACACAAATGTGAAAGATTTTTCATTTGAAGTAAATAAATTAAAGAATTATAAATGAGTGCAAATACCAACAATGAAAGGAAAGAATCAGAGGCATGGCAAAGAGGAAAGGTCAATGTTGTTGTATTTAAAAACAAATGGTTTTAAGAAAAATTCCCATTGTGTCAGGTTAGTTAAAAGGATTGAGAAAATATATTTTCCATTCGCATCCCGTAATAAGTATTATACCTATAGTCAATTTAAGATTTTTCTATAATAATGGTTTTATACTTAACCACTACTTACTTATTTTTAAAAATCTGATCTCTGATGATTAAAACATGCATAGAATGTTTCATAGCTAGTAGTAAAAATCTTGAGGGAGTCATGTTCATTCAATTATAAATAGAAAATGGGTGAAACATCTACAATTATGGATATAAGCGAAATCAATGTTCGCATTAATTTTTCAATTTTTTCCGACTTGTTTTTTGTAAAATGTTAGACTATAATGAAAGTAATTTATATTGAATATTAAAAATTCATTCGCTTTGATACAAGGCGAATAAAAAACCTTGCAAAAAAAAATCTGGTTTAAATTTCTGCACAGTTTTTTATCATTTTATTTCACTTGTGTCAAAGTGAATGAATTTTAATATCCAATATAGGTTACTTTCATGATACTCCAATATTTTACAAAAGACAAGTGAGAAATATTGAAAATAAATGCATATTTGAATGTCACTTACCTTATTAACAATTGACATTTCACCCAAAGTTTCAACAAATATTTTCTATTCAAAAGAGAAATGAGGAAACACCCTGTATACATATAAATTCGTCACCAATAATTACATGGGTTCACTCTAAAAGTCCTTCATAAAAATAAATACATATTTATAAAAATATATATATTTATGGGATGCAAAATGGATTATTGAATGAAAACAAAAGTAAGATAAATACCTGTAAATAAAACAATAAGCACAGCATTCACAACCCCTGCTTGTCCAACGATCCAACCAGATCTTAAGAATACAATGACTCCAAAAATATTGATCATACAGGAAGTGAAAACTCCATCCCAAGTTCCAAATAGAACAGGTTGTGATATGAAGAAGTTGGATCGCCACCAAGGCACATCACCCTGCATGAAATGAATTAAAAAAACAATAAATTAGAACACAAAATATTACATTTTTAACAATGAAACAAAAAAGAAATTGGTTAGAAATTTTATGACACATTAGAAATATGTAACTGTTGTCATGTTATATTATTTTTTCATTTCAAATACAACACAACTGTAGCGCCAAGTTATTAGGGAAATCATCCTTTAAAAAAATGTATACTTAGGTTTAGACTTTGCTTAAGTTAATTTAACTTCCTATATAATATTTATTACTTTTTAACATAACTCATGCAAAGATTTATAACTAAGTAGTAACATGTATGATAACTCAAACAATTTATGACTTATCATTAAAAAAAGTGCTACAAATCATTTGAATATTGGATATTTTCTTACTGTAGCGGCCAAATTTTTTTTAAAACAATTGAATTTTTCCTCTTTCTTCTAATATGATATTATAAAATATAATAAATGTGATATCTCAAATAGTATGATTTATACATTGTTTGTTGTGAAATAAGCGAAGAAAGAAAACATTTGAAATATAGTAACAGATTTAAAAAATATATATATTTAATGACAACGGGACATGGTAATTTGTGACTTATATGTGGTAACGTATTATGTATGGTGCTCTCAATTTAGTATATAGATTTTTAAAAAATTCAGTTCATTCATCACTTTTAATCTGATATTTACAAACAAAAGTTCTAAATAATATATTAAAAGTGACAGGTTTTTGGTGCAAGGCGTTCAGTGCAGGACGCAGTACAGCGAGTATAGAATATCAAACTCTTCTGTCCTGGCATAACACTTTGCATCATTCATATATCTAATTTCATATATCTTCATGTCGATTGTCAAGCTCTTAATAGTGGATCCTCCAATTTCTGGTGTTTGGGGCGCATGTTTCTGTTGCCTTCAAAACATTTTTTTATCATCCTTCCCCCATTCAAATCATCTCCGTAATCCTCTCTTAATTCTTTCGACGACAACATGTTTCGCCTCTCCTGAAAAATGCGATCTAAATATCTAAGCTCAAAAGTAATATTGAGAAACAGTATCGCAAATCTTCCGAAACAATATCACCTAGAAGAAAACATGTGTATTTATAAAAATAAAAACTGGTAAAAACGTACAAATATATATGTATATATAATCATTTTAAGTACCTGTTCCTCTGCAAATAATTCATTAGCCCCTGACGCTTGATGGCCACCAGCTCCATACTGGTATTCATTTCCCAGATCCACAAATCCCCCAGAGTTTCTTCGACCCCGAGTGAAGACAGCAGGTCCATCATCTCTTAGACCGAAACTGTCCAAGTCTCTTCTGCGGGTACTGTTTCCATTATTTCTGCCGTATTGGTCCATGATATATTACTTTCTGAAAGATTCAAAGTTTTTAAAATTGGCAAAATCCATATATTTAAAAAATAAACTTAAACATTTTCTGAAGAAGCAAAATGATTTTGTTAATAATTATTTATTGCGCAACTCGAAAGAGTGAAGATATTATTTCAGTACATATGACTAAAGCAATGAACTCCATAAGAATTGAAAAAACTTTATAATACAAATTGAGTCCGAGGTGCAAGCTGGGTACGTAAAAAATGTTTTTAAAATGTTTTTCTTTAACGTGGACCTGTGGACTTACAATATACAATTTATGGATGCCAAATGAAGTGAATGAACAATAAATGTGCTAATTATTGTTTCTCATAGGCCGACACGCCATAAAATTTCAAAGATAACCTATAATAAGAAAGCCAAACAATAATACTACATAATTATTTTCTAGGCGAATGAATAGAATAAACAAATTTATTATTAAGGTTTATGAATTGAACATGACTAAAATGTCTCAAAATAACCTGCGGTATATAAACAAAGAAAAATGGACAATGCATAACTTACATTGATATTTTAGGTATGCTAACGCGCTAGAGGTTAGGAATAAAGTAAAATTAAGGGAGTCAATGATTCGATTTCACGCCATAATAAACTCATATGTAGAATAACATCCCGCAAAATACAGCAACTCAACTCAACAGATGACACGAACTGTCAGGTGAATCATCTATATGACATTTGGCAGATTACTATTATTATTACTCTAACATCTTAAATTCCCAAATATGCGCAGTTGGGTATTGTCATTACTTATCTAGTATCTACTTACTGACTATAAAGGCTGCTTCAGAATCAAATTACCATTGCCGATATAGTGAGACAGTTGAAATCTATGGTATGAATAGTATATTGTACCTTGTCTATTCGTCCACTTACAATTTTAATGGGACGCGTAGACAAAATGTATATCTATATAATATGTATATATATAAAATATTTCAAAATTCACAAAATTCCTTGTTTATATAATGATGTACCGGTGTACAAAGGCACCCATAATTATTTATAATACATATAGGATGCTAGTCGAGATATTTTGAGAAAAATACGATTAAGCGTATAATTCAATGTCATTTTTGATATTTTGTGACGACTCAACGAGAGTTGCCGACTTCGTGTGGTACCAGGATCAAAATATTGAGCGGTCTGTGAAATTAAAAAAAATCGCGAATGCCAATTGCACAGGCGAAGAAAGACATGAAAGAAATAAAATTGTTACCAAAAATAAATCGTAAAACATACTTTATAAAAAAAAAATATTTCTCTTTTTTTCTCTACAACTAATCGTTAAAGTTGTGCTTATTTTGGTTTCTTACCGCATTTAAAAATGACTAATACCTTTAATACTTTACAAAAATTCCGAAGATGTTGATTTAATGTTACGATAGATTAACAGTTATATATTTTTATTAAATAAGTAAGTTTTAAATCGACTCGTACGCACTCCATGAGTACAAAACATAATTTTTTGCAAAATAAAAGGAGGCCAGAAAAACAGTTCTGTAAGAAATAGAGCAAGACTGCTGGTTAAGTAACAGGTAAAAATATGTTAAAACAAATTAGATTAATCATGTATAAAGGCAAACAAAAAAAAACTAATAAGCCTTACAGTAGTCGCATATGATGTGTAACATTTGACATCTCACGATTAAAAATATCAATTGAGCAGCAACAGAAATGAACGTCAAAATTTAAAAAAGCTAATACCTATATATTTATTAATTAGTAAATACAATTAAAGAAGATGTATGTATATCTATTTA
Source organism: Agrypnia vestita (assembly GCA_016648135.1). Lineage (NCBI taxonomy): Eukaryota > Metazoa > Arthropoda > Insecta > Trichoptera > Phryganeidae > Agrypnia > Agrypnia vestita. The sequence continues at coordinate 36,985 of JADDOH010024029.1, forward strand.
TTATTGAATTTTGCCGCACTAGGTAAGTTCTATATATCCACATACGCATTTTGGTTAGAAATTTGTTTGGTCAATTATCTATATGTTTTTATTTATTTTCATAGATGGGGGTAGTGTGCCGCCATACATATTGTATGAAAACTTTGAATAAATATTTAAAAATAATCACATAAATTACACAAAATTGAGAATGTAAATCATTACGGATATTTATTTACATGAATGTAAAAAAATAAAGTATTTATTGGAGAGTTTCGAAGATGTAAGCCAAAATATATTAAAGTTACAACATCCACATGCATGGCACCAGTCGCGTAGCATATATACAAAATCAGAAGCGTTGGCTGTTGTTGACATTGATTTGTTTTTAAACTATGATTTTCTCCCATCGTGTGCGCTCCGCGCTCGCTCATTGCATTGCAATGAAATTGCGCGCGCTTCCCTGGCGTCTTATTTCCTGTTACGCATTTCCGTCCATTTTCACGAAACCATCGCCACGGATTGCAGGAAAGCGAGAGGAAAGATGTGAACACATCAAAAACGATCTTTCGAAAAAATATTTGGTTGGTAGGTACCCGGATACAAAATTTAAGAAGTATTCCAATCCGAAGATTGCGATAAAACAATTTCGTCCGGTTAACAATTTAGGTTAACAAATTAGGAACAATTCGAGACTTATTTTCTTATGTAGTCTTTCTTAAATGTTATAGGTACCTAACTATTATTCAAAGTTAAAATAACTAACTTTACATTGAATGATATGACCATTTGAAAAGTAGATTGATTCAATAAAATCACTAAATAAATAGTGAAATCATAAACATTTAATGAATTAATAGATATTATTTGGGAATGGCCATAACAAATTTTCTTAGGTCTGTAAATATTAAAAATAAAATATTCACAATTTCTGAATTACCTATTTCGTAAAATATGTTTTTTTTTATAGTTTTCTATTTACTAAAACTATGAAATTAAAATATTTAAAAAAAATTATGTCGTAATTTTTCTCGAAAGTCTTTCAGAAATACTTTTTGACAATGCATTTGATCAATATTCTCCATACAATACTAATAAAAATTACTACAGCCATTGTCCTTCATTCTTAAATAACTCGCACATAGACAAAATTAAAAAATCTTTATAAATACTGCTAAAATAATAATAAACTGTGGTCGAATTCTGCAATCTAATATAAAATAACCAGTACCTAAGTAAGGCCATTGCGACCAATTCGCCGTCCTTCTAAATATTCATTTAGTCGGGCTGCCGAGAGAAATTTACGAAGGGGTGGGAGGGGCTATATTACAGATGGCATCAAAAAGGAGCGTGAAAATTTGAATCTGGTGGGCTCCCGTGGAATGCCGGGACCAGGTAGTCTATTTCGATAGTTCTCTTTCTTTTGCGCAGAAGCTGGATGTGATTTTAATACTATTTATTGCTTTTGATTGTGGTCACAACTAAGGAATTAAGGATTTTTTTACCACTTTTACAGGGCTTAGATATGACCTATGTGAGCTAGATTAAGTGATTATTTTGCATGATGCAACGTTCACCAATTAAGATATTATTTTTAATTTTAAATATGACTGATTTTAAAAAATAATAATAGTATCTTAATTGGTGAACGTAAGCTATTATTAATTTTTCCTTATTGTTTTGATTATCTTCACAGACTCAACTCTCACTCATTTGAGTACTTACTTTATATAATTTGAATGTCATATTTTGCATAAAATTATATAATTTACGTGATAAATTAGCAAAAATTATTTTACGATGTTTAGTGATCATTGATTTTCAATCAGGTCCTTAATTGTATCATCTTGGATTATAGAAATCTTTCGTAAAAACCACAGATTTTTACAAAATCGGTTTATTTGATTGGTGAAAATAGCAAAAGTTGATGGTTTAAACGAAATATTACTATAAACTAAATTGACCCAACCGGCCCTTAGTGCTTAATCTTTTAAAAATACCTACATTTGATTATGTTATTACCTACTTGGTAAGTATTATTTCTTAGGCCCGGTTGTTTCAAGTTCGATCAAAGTAAGCGGAAATCCTGGCTTAAGGCGGTACATTCACTGCAAATGCATATTTCAGTTTTTTTTTTACGAAAATCTGGGTTTTTATTATTCATTTATATCAGAATGTATATGATAGATTGCAATTTTTTAGGGCGATAACTTAGATATAACCATTGTTCTTATATAAAAGTAATAAACTGAACAATATTTACAATAATTAAGAAAAATATAGGCATTAATCCACAGGCCGCGGCAAAAAAAACGTTTTTGATGTTCCCGGGCAAAGTGTGATTCGTTTAAAATTTGTATGTAAGCATAATATGTTTTTTCATACTTATAAAGTTTACTTAATTATCTAAAATCTGTACGTAGGAAATTAAAAAATATTCAATATTAAAAAAGATATCATTTTTCAAACATGCTTAAATATTTACGATTTTTGGCCATTTTCAAATGCTGTTTATTCATATAAAAATATGATTTTAAACGATATATTGTATCTATATTCGCACTTTGAGTCTTCATTCACTATTAAAAAGCTAATTTTTTTTTATAAAAAACACGTTAATTAATATTTAAAAATAAAAATTCTATAGTATGAAATGTGTCGAAAAATTACGCAGTTTGCAGATCACAATCCGCGCGCCAGCCGGGAGAGGCGGACGTATTCATGTAGTCCAATCATTTTTTCATTAAAAAATCACTTTAAAACGTGTTTTTATGCCAAATTTGACTTTAGTTCAAAATAATATCATATTATATATTCGAAAGCAATCTATTCATCGCAGATAATAATGTTTTTTTAACTAGTTTTGTATTAAATTGCATTTCTACTCATAACCTAACATTGAACGCATGTCACTTTTGCTGACTTGCTACTACTCGCTATGTTCATTATATTCGTGTTGATGTCATTATTATTTGAAAGTCAAGTAAGATATTAATTTACGAGATAATTTTTAAAATATAGATAAATGGTTTTTAATTTTATTTTTAATTCAATACATATTGTTGTAGTAGTTTTTTGTTTATTTAATATAAAAATTATTTAAATTCAATTATTTTCACAGGTGTTTTGACATTTCAGTCGGAAGTCAAAATAATATCTAAATCTGCTTATTCGACAAAAGTTTTAAATTAAAAAACAGTGATATAAGAAAAATTGTTGTTTACTTTTTTTTACAACACCTAAATTATTGGAGAAATATACATACGCTTTTTTATATTCTAGACTTAAAACATTTAAAATTCTAATAATGGTACGCGAGCATGACTTGCGTTCCCATATATTTTAAACGTCGGTACTCCATATGGTTGTCTCGTTTCCTCGCAACCTTTCTATCTCACAAGGACACGTAAAAAATACGCTCTTGCAAGGTTTATCTGATATGACGTCTGTTCATGTCTCGATCTCGTATTGAAGTAGCATGATCTATCCGACATATATCGCCACTTCGACAGCTTGTAAAATGTATGTACCGCCTTAACCTCAAGGTCACGCGAAATCTCGCAGAATTGAGTTGTTTCAAACTAAAAATCTATTAAAATCGGATTAGGGGTGTTGCAATTGTGTAAAATAAAAATCATAGACAAATGCACGCCAAAATAATTTTGCATATGGCAACACATAATTTAAATTTCATTTGACAGCAAGAAGATGTTTCGATCAGTTTCGATACATGTCATCAACAATGCGGTTTTACTGAAGATGTCCACAAGAAGATGAAAGGAGACTAGTGGGCCGCATTACGCAACTCATTTAATGTTTTGTGGCTTTGTTCCCGCCTAAATGCGTACTGTCCAACAGATTTTCAAAGTGGATTCGAGAATATGATGAAATGCGCCAAAAAGGTTAGTTATTGATGAAATTAAATGTTATCTTACCTATTTAATGTTTGCAAGAACAATATGTTTTTATTTGATCTGTATTGTATTTCTTTAGTTTTTCTGTTTATAACCTTTTCTTTTTTTGCAGGTAATAAGAAAAGTGAATCCAAAGCCACTCAATCTCAAAGTGATATGCAATATAATGAATGCAATAAAGTGATAATACAATAAATTATATGTGGTTCAGTTAGATATTTTCAAAACCCAACTATCTAAAGAATCGGCAGGAAATTCACGAAGTTGTTTTGGAAAGGCATAATGCCAAAAGAGATCTGGCTTAATTTTATTACAAGTTGTATTTTTTATTAAAATATTCATTTTCCTGTTAATAGGTAGGTATATAAAATACAAGACAGGCAGGTATATAAAATACAATAAAATAAAAGAATTTCATATCCTGAATATATTGTTTTATTACTATTATTCCGCGGACGTCCTCTGCTTCTGCTGCTTTCGACAAACAATTTTTCTTGCCATCCTTTCTTTGCTCATCTGTTCCACATGACCAAACCAGTGGCCATGTCACTGGCTCTGCATAGTGAGAATTCCGGGTTCGATTCCCGGTGAGGTCGCAATACATCTTTCTGATTTCTTTAAAATCTAGGTTTTCTTGTCGGACCGCAATTAAAATTGGGCCTTCAGGCTGTTGGCATTGCTGTACATATGGTTTGAGGGCATAGTCCCGGTCTCCTACAATATAGCAATTAACAAATATGGTACCTGGTACCGTTTGTCGTAACTTGATATTTTGTTTGGACATAATGACAAATATATTTCTGATTTTTATAGTGCTCTTCGGCTGACTAAAATGTGATCTGTGGTCAGCCATTGCTCTGGTAATGGCTGACCCTATCCTAAGTCCAAGAAACAGTATTCCAGATGCATCACCTACGCACCTTTCATCGATATAAATGTAAAATTATCAAAACCCGAGTGAAATAGAAACCTTGAAAAAAAATATTGTCGACAATGCCCTGCGGTAAAATTCATTTAGAGTTGCGGAAAAATCAATTTCTTCTGACAAAAAAGTATCGTTCGAGGTCTAAGTAAATTACTTCTCCTGTTAAGGATATACTGTAGGATCAGTCGATCGTCAGAAAAGCCTGTGTCACCCTACATAATATTGTACATTTCGACACTTTTTATGTAAAATGTCGAAAAATTAAAAAAAATATATTTTATTGACATATGTCAATTACATTGCGCAGTGCGCAAGTGCGTTTCTGACCGAGAGTTTAATCTAAAATTTCCGCTCAGAATTCTCTGACAGATTTCGCTTAATCCGATTTGAAACAACCCGTTTTTGAAAAAAGTACTAAAAATTTGAGTTTAAACTCTACGCTTACTTTGATCGAACTTGAAACAACCGGGCCTTAGTGAACCTTTGGCTCTTTGAGTGAGTTAACACGCTAATATATAAACGCTAAATATAACACGCTAAAATATAAACACGCTAAAATATACATCTTAATATAGAGGGTTATTTGGAAAACATTAATAACCTCGCAGGACTATATTACTGGCATCATAAGCAACAACTTTTGTTTTATGACTTTTAATAATTCCTTAGATTTTACTTCCATACAAAAATGAGAAATTTTAGTAAACCACTCTAAGTTGTAATAACTTTTTCTACGCGCAGTAGTATAAGAAAGCGAAAACAGTGCGTGTACGTAGGTGCAAAACAAGGGGTAGGGGGGGCTGCGTTTGTCCGGCTGAACTTGACCTAATTATTCCCAGCCGCTAGTCTTACGCCTCGGTTCGCCCGCGTAGTGTCTTTTTGCTAGTCGATTTTCGGTAAATGCGTACGTAATAATACTTGCACGATGGCGTAATATTATTGGAATCGAAGTGAAATGGGTCGAAGCGAAAAGACAAGTGTACAATGATCGCTCAAAACTTGTAACAAGTCGTCATATGTTAATCGAAAAATGTGCATCTCGCTCACTTTGGTTATAACAACGCGCCTGTCAAATTCTACTTATTCTTCACGCAACGAATAAGCGTTTTATTAGAACATCTCCAAACTCACTTATTTTGAGTTACATATTTGTTTTATTTCGCGTGCGAGTTGATCTTTAGATGTGGTCTTGTGTTTGTTGTCAAAGTGATTATTTTGAAGGTTATGCCCGCGATATACTCACCGTCATCCGCGAAACTCGAACCCAAGAGGCAATAATTTGTAAATTATCTGATTTAAATGATTAGTGAATAGTTCAATTATTATTAATATACTGATTCCACTTTTTAAATACACCTGCATTAAAAAATATTTATATATCTACCAGTAGGTAAAATCATTAAACGCTTAACGTCGTTTTATTCAAATTACATAGGTAGTTTAAATTTATTAATATTTTATTCTTTAGATTAGTTTAGATTTATCAATATTTTATTCTTTAATGTAGCTAGTCCTAAGCCTGGTTAAGTATGAAGGGATTGTGGATTCAGTGTATAAGCCCAGAAAGAAAGCCAAAAACTTCAAGCGGTACCTAACAGAAATATCTTAATTGTGTTTCGCGTCCGCGCACTGTTTTCGCTTTCTTATACTTCCGTGCGTAGAGAAAGTTATTACAACTCAGAGTGGTCAAATATTTATTTTTATTTTTAATGAATGTAAAATTTAATGAATTATTACAAGTCATAGAACAAAAGTTGTTGTTTATGATGCCTGTAATATACTCCTGCGAGGTTATCAATGTTTTCCAAATAACCCTGTATAAAAGTAAACAATACACAATTTAACGAGCTATTCGTAGCGAATAAGCTAGGATTGGAATTATTACGTACTAAAATGTTTAAAACACTAAAATAAATTTCGATATGTTTTTGTTTGAACAATGACGGACTTTCAATTTAGAATTTCAACATTAGGCTAAATCGAAGTTGCTGGTCCCATCGCATATATAATAAAAATGAGTATTACACTATATTATTGAAGGTGTTATTAATAAAATGAAATATAATTTATGTTTAAATAATAAGTATTAAATAAGATATTACATTTTAAAGTTTCGAAAAATGTACCGTATATTTTGACATTTCATAGGTAATATCTGAGGAAAAATGTGAAAATCATAGACAATGTATAAGTTTACACGACAAATTTATATTTATAGACGAAAGAAATATGATGAATATTGAACGTAGGTACTTTTTGTATTTCATTAATGGGCCTGATTGTAAGATTATCAAAAGGTAATTAAGAAGATGAAAGTGATTAATTTCATTTCGAATTGGTGAGTGTCTTATAATGTTTTTTCTTTGATAAATTAATAATTTTTTGGGATTATTTCTTGTTATTTTATTTTATTATTATATGTATATGGTTATTAAGTTTGGTTAGGTTAGGTTATTAGGTTTGGTTAGGTTAGGTTTAGTTAAGGGGGGGTAAGGTTTTTAACTTTTTTTTTGCATTTTATTTTTAATTTTTTAAAAGAATGTATAACATCGTAAGAATATTGTCTCAAAATTTTAAGTCAATCGGAGCAAAACTGACGAAATTATGAACATTTGAGCGATACTCAGACTGATTTTCTATACCTGCTCGGGCAGCTAAGAGACGCGCTCACCTGAGGACTACCGGACGTGCTATTTGCATTGGAAGAGTTTTGCGTAGACAAGGACAAACAGATGCTGATGATGAAAGCTCTTTGCCGTGTGAACATGGCATCGACGATTATGTGTAAGTATAAAATAAGTGTTGAGTTTTATTTTGAATTTTACAGTGTGCAAAACTTTAAATCGTCTTCCCCACATCTCACGTTTTCAAAGTCGGTGTCCATCATAACTTCAAAACTACTGCACCGATCCTTTTGAAATTTTGAATACTATTTTTGTACATAATTTACGAGGTAACGCTGTTGAGTTTTTTTCAAATTTCTTATTAATTTTTATTTTTTAATAACAAATTAGTCGATATTTTTCGCAAAAAATCGCGTTTTTCCCTTCAAAGTGTTCCAAAAAATTGAAAAATTGAAATTTCAAAAAACCCTCCCAGCGTTACCTGGGAAAATCTATTATCTAACGAATGAACTTTGATTTTTTGATTTCAGATGATTTAGCACCAAGTTATGATGGACACCGCAATTCTACTTTTTTCAGAGACACGTCCGAATAATTGCTGCCATTGCCGTATTTCTTAATATTTCGTCTTGAAAATTTTACACAATATTCTTCAAATATCATACTTTAATGTACTATTTATTGGTTTTAATAAAAAGATTTTAACTGTGTCGTCACAAAAAATTCACAAAAATATGCCTTTTTTGGTACGAATTAACCTTACCCCCCCTTAAGTTAGGTTATTAGGTTTGGTTAGGTTAGGTTATTAGGTTTGGTTAGGTTAGATTATTAGGTTTGGTTAGGTTAGGTTATTAAGTTTTGTAAGGTTAGGTTATTAGGTTTGGTTAGGTTATTAGTTTTGGTTAGGTTAGGTTATTAGGTTTGGTTAGGTTAGGTTTGGTTAGGTTATTATGTTTGGTTAGGTTAGGTTTGGTTTGGTTAGGTTATTAGTTTTGGTTAGGTTAGGTTATTAGGTTAGGTTAGGTTATTAGTTTTGGTTAGGTTAGGTTATTAGGTTTGGTTAGGTTAGGTTATTAGGTTTGGTTAGTTTCCATTTTTATCACAAAATTGGCCTTTTCCTATTGGATACGTCATCCAGACTTATCTCCGTTTTTTATAAAAATTTGGCCTCTTCCCTACCGGATACGTCATCCTTTGTTTTTATTAATAAATAATTTTTTATAAATATTTGTAAACGAAATCAAATAATTTATAGAATTTTATTTATTTTTTCTATATTTGACTGTTTGCGTAAATAATTGGTGCTGCCGTGAAAAATAAAATTTATATTGCATAATATTTATTATTTTTTATGGCTTGCGTTTTTTCTTCTGTATTCATTTTTCTATGGTTAAGAAAGTAATAATTGTCATTCAAAATGTATGGTATAATTATCGAAATTTTAAAATGCAATATTTTATTTAATACTTATTATTTAAGTGTGAATTATTTTTAATATCGTAATCAGGACATTCAATTATACAGTGAAATAATTATTTTTATTATATGCACACCGGGACCATCATCTTGGATTATTCCCAACATTACATTAAGTAATTAATCGTCAGTTATACAGGGTGCAATAGACCTAGTCCACAATAATTTACAAGTAGATTTCTACTTTAATTGTGAGTCAAAAATGTTTAAGTAACTATGACCATAGTTATGGATACCTACATACGACATCAAAATTTGCATTTTTTTCTAATAAGTATTTCTAACTCATTTTTCGTAAAACGTTGGTCTATCATCGCAGTAATTTATATCGAATATGAAAAATTCATTTCCTTCCTAAGCACTTTTGCATAATATTGCATCGTATGAAATAAACTTCAGAAACAATGCTTTTAATTTTTTAGTGGCAATACTGATTTAATGTAGCTTGTTAGTGTAGTGGTTATAACTGTCGCCTAGTGATCCAGTGATTAGTGGTTCGAGCCCTATTCCAGGACACCAGCAAGGTAGTCCTATTTTCATAGGATAAGCGGTTAGCTTAATTTGAAAATAGTAGTAATATTGGTGCGACACCACTAGCACGAAAATACTTTTTTCCGTGTCGTATATCTATTTTCTATTATAAAAATGTGTTATATAGGCTCCACGACCAATGTTATAATTTATCCATATTATTGTTTATCTATGATCTATACTGCTGCTGCATTACGATATGTGTTCTTTAATAATCATAATTTGATTTTTATTTTTTTTCTTATAAAACACTTAAGATATTATGAAAAATATCTAAGATATAAAAAAAGGGATGTAAGTTGTTGTCCCATCGTTGAACGCAGATATTTTTTTTATCAGTTTGATATGAATTATAATATAATTTACATCAAACTGATAAAAAATTATCTGAGTTCAACGATGGGACAACAACTTACATCCCTAAGTACTACTATTAATCGAAAATGACTTTAATGCGGGAGATGTTCTTTGAAGAAGTTATATTTGATTTTGCTAATGGAAACAGTCGCAATCTTAATATTCTTTACTTATTCTTAATTGTTTTTATTTATAAAGAAAGTAATTCATTGCATGCGATTTTATATTTTAAGTTTTTGTTATATTCAGGTAATAATTGCTATTTAAAATTTAATTCTCAGACTTTCATAGGCCTCTTGTAGGTTCGTAGGCCCTAGGCACAGTGCCAACTGTGCCAAATGGATAAGATAACCTAGATATATTTTTAAATATTTTTATTTGTTTATTTAAGAAAATATAAAGTACATCGGTTCATTTCATACATAATGTTTATATAAAATCAGTTTAATTTAGTATGACCAGTGAAGTTTCTTGGGAGCTAGTAGGTAAGCAACAAAAATGAAACGAAAAATTTAAATATTAGGTCCTTATATATGAAATTGGCGTTTTGCCGTACTGGCAAATTTGATCTCAAATATCTTCTCTTTGGTTAGGAATTCCAAATCCAAATTTATACAGCTATTTACTCATGTATTTGTGTTTTGAAAATTATAATTCATTTGTTTTTTCCTCAATTGTTTTTTTCTTTGCGTCACTCAGTTTACAAAATGAAAAACTTGAAATATCGCGTTATTTACGAGTACGAGTTCCACCGTGGCACCAGTGCTGCAGAAACGGCTCGAAGGATTAATGATGTGTATGGCGACGGTGCCGCAAAAGAAAACACAGTGCGTTTTTGGTTCCAACGTTTTCGTTCTGGAAATTTCGACCTGCAGAACAAGCCCCGTGGACGGCCGGAGACCAAAGTTGATAATGAAGAATTGAAGACTATTGTTGAAGCGGATCCATCGCAAACCACATCCGAGTTAGCTGCAGGCTGCGGTGTTAGTGATAAAACTGTTTAAATCCACTTGAAGCAAATTGGTAAGGTGAAAAAGCTTGAAAGGTGGGTACCTCACGAATTGAGTGAAGCAAATCAACAAACGCGCGTTGACTGCTGCGTTGCATTACTCAACCGGCACAATAATGAAGGGATTTTAAATCGAACCATTACCTGTGATAAAAAGTGGATCCTGTACGATAATCGGAAGCGCTCATCGCAATGGTTGAACCCTGCCGAACCAGCCAAACCATGCCCCAAGCGAAAATTGACTCCAAAAAAATTACTTGTGAGCGTTTGGTGGACTAGTGCTGGTGTCGTTCACTACAGCTTTCTTAAATCTGGCCAGACGATTACGGCAGATGTCTATTGTCAGCAACTGCAAACCATGATGGAAAAGCTAGCTGCTAAACAACCGAGGCTGGTTAATCGCTCTAGGCCACTGCTGCTTCATGATAACGCTAGACCACACACTGCACAACAGACGGCTACCAAATTAGAGGAGCTTCAATTGGAATGTCTAAGACATCCACCGTACTCTCCGGACCTTGCCCCAACAGATTACCATTTTTTTCGAAATTTGGATAACTTCTTGCAAAGGAAAAAATTCAACTCCGATGGGGCAGTCCAAACCGCCTTCAAAGATTTTATTGATTCCCGTCCGAATGGTTTTTTTAGTAAAGGGATCGATGAACTACCTATGAGATGGCAAAAGTGCATAGATAGCAATGGTACATACTTTGATTAAATAAATATATTATAATAAAAAAAAATCGGCTTTATGTTCCTCCCATACTAAACGCCAATTTCATATGTAAGGACCTAATATTATATATAATATATATATATATATATATATAGTATAGCAGGTACAGTAGCCGGCAAACATCTTGAAATTTTACGGCGTAGTGGGGGGAAGTTTTCGCATGTACCATTCCACCAAAGAAACCCAAATTTTGCCTTCTGCGCATTCCCCCACTACGCCAAAGAATTTTTAAACATGAAAAAAAAAAGTGTCTTATGTCTGGTAATTTTTTGTTGCTCAAATGAAATTGCGCGTGCTTCTCAGGCCTTACACCAAAAAGTTCTCTAAGGTAAACTGAGTGGCGAAATGTGTCAGTATGTCTAGAAGATTCCTGTTCACTCGATAAATTTTTTGAAAGTTCTGGAACGAGAATGTTCTAGTCTAGAAGATTCGCGAAAGTTCTATGACGATCTTAACAGTGTACTAAAAATCTACGCGTGCGAAGCCGCGCGGGCATATTATTAATTAGTATATTATATCGCCTTACTAAGAGCAAAATATTTGAATCACTTCAGCTGATTTGAATCAACATTTTTCGTCAACAGATGTTTTTAATTGGTTTCGTTTACTCTACTAGTTTGTGTTTACTGGGGTATTATGATTTTTTAATTGGTTTCGTTTACGATTAAAATTAAAATCCATTACGGTCATTATTATTTTTGACAAAATCGTTTAAAGCTATATCGAACATAATTTTTGTGGAACAGATTTTTTTATAAGTCTAATGTATCTCGAGATATTACATATTGAATATCAACAATACGCAATATTTTTGTAAAACTGACATTTCTGAAGCCAGTCTGTCAATGTCCAAATGTGATATTTTTTAGGTGATACAAGGTTTTTGATTTGACCCGCGCCATCTAATTTTCCTCGAAAGAAAAATAATTCTCTATCATAAACATTAACTCACATTATCAACCTTTCATTCTTTCAAAAAAATTATCGCTTGAACGTCGTAATTTTCACGTAAGTGTTTTAAAAAACATATTAATATCATTTAATAAACGGCTGTCAGATTTCATTGTTTATAAACGATGATTTATCCATCGCGCGTGCCTCGCGCGCGCTCATTGGTTAAATGAAATTGCGCGCGCTTCCCCGGCGTCTTATTTCCTGTTACACATTTCCGTCCATTTTCACGAAATCACTGCCACAGATTGCAGGAAAGCAATAGTAAAGATGTTAATATACATCAATATAAAGAATAGGGGGGAAATGTTGCTTATGTTACCCGCCGAGTCCTAAAGAATAAGTTTCTAAATTTTGAGTCCGATCAATCAAACGGTACAGATTTGCATCGAAAATATGTCAGGGGGAGGGGATGAGGTAAAAGAATATGAGGCAATTATCGCCTATGTTTCCCGTCGAATCCTAAAGAATAAGTTTCCATATTTTGAGTTCGATTGGTCAAATGGTACAGATTTGCATAGAAAATATGTCATGGGGAGGGGAAGGGGTATGAGAATAGGGGGAAATGGTGCCTATGTTACCCGCCGCGTCCCAAAGCATAAGTATGGAAAATTTTAATCTAATCGGACAAAGGTGTGGATTTGTATAGAAAACAGACAAACAGATAGAGAGACATTGAGTTTAGGTATAGATGAAGACATGTGGCGCATATTTTAAAATAAAAATAAACATGGAGTAAATATTATGAAGGAATAAAAGTAGAATACTACAATTTAATTTAATTAATGATCAATTATGATACAATAATTTAATAAATGTCACTATCATTATTCACGTACACCATACACCACACCCACCTGATATTAGAATATTTATAAAAAATCTATCTGATTTATAATATACATGTGATACGAAAATAGTCTTTCATGCAATTTACATTAAGACTATTTTTCGTTAGTATTAAAAATATCTTCTTCAGCCGTGGGTGAGCTTATAGCCGATCAGAGAATTTGAACGATTGTTTTGCGATCGCGATGGTTGGTTGATGGTTGACTTTAAGGTCGTGTGTCAAAATTGTTAATCTAACTCAATTGTCATGTGTCAGAAAAGTTAATTTTTTCTCTTAATCATTTTCGATGATAGAAACCGACATTTTTCATGACAGGAGTAACGAATGGCTGGGTTTAGCTGGTATTTATAGTTGTTGTTTATATTTAAAATTTTCGTAGTTTTTTTGGCACTTGCAGAAGTTGTTGAAATATTAGTATTGAAGTGTTTTACACCTGAATTTATTGTTAAAATATTCTTAGGTTCCAATCTGATGGATCTCCAGCCGTGCTGGCACCTCCTTCGGCCTATCCATGTTTTCTTCAGGATATACAACTAAGATTTTTATGCCCAGATGATTTGGAAGAGGTAAATTTTTTAATCTATGTTTGACTTATTATTGATTATTTATCTATCAACAATATTTTTTCATAAAAAAGTCTTTATATTTATTATAAGTATTTGAAAAATTACATTCATGCTGATTTGCCAGCAGCACATATGACAATAAAAGCACAACGCAAGTTAGCTGGTGTCAACCAGTGTCATCATAGATGGCCCACGTTATTAAATGCAAAATAGCTTGCTTATCAGCTTTTGTTATTTAATATTCAAATAACAAAATGGCTATTTAGGGATGCCATTCGATATAAATAATCAGTTAGATTAGTGGTATATTCGCTACAATTTTGAGTTCAGAGATCTCTATCAAAATCCTAATTTAGTCGGCGCGGTAGAATCACAAAGGATAGGATGGGCAAAACTATCCATCCAAGTATCCATCATGTTATCCTATATGTCAAGTGACTTCTTAACAGCCCTGAGATAGATTCACTGCTTCTGCATGGAGCGTATTGGCCCAGGCAAAAGCAGGGCCCATTAATTAGTAGTAGTAGAGATGCCACATGATAGTATATCCAGATTTCTAAATGTGTTGTGAATATGGGTGTATATTGGTAAATAGTTCTGATTTTATTATTAAATAATATTTTATTTTTGCAGGTGCGAGCGTTATGTAGGGACTGGTTTCCGATCGAGTACCCCCTGTCGTGGTATGAAGACATAACCTCGTCGGAGCGTTTCTTTGCTCTCGCTGCCGTGCACCAGGGGTCCATCATAGGTCTAATCGTCGCCGAGATAAAACCTTATGTAAAACTCAACGCCGAAGACCGAGGCATTCTACCCAGCTGGTTTGCAGACAATAGCCACACGCTCGTTGGATATATACTCTCATTGGGTGTCGCTAGATCACACAGACGAGCGGGTGTCGGTTCCCTGCTTCTGGAGACCTTGATTTCCCACGTTGCTGGAGCCACGCCAGTTCCACCATACCATCACAGAGTAAAGGCATTGTTCCTGCACGTACTGCTCACTAATTCAGAAGCCATTTTGTTTTATGAACAGCGCAAGTAAGTATTCTTCTTATTAATTAAAAGTATTGGTATTTTGTTACATAGGGAGTTTTTAGAGGCTTGTTTTTAAAATAGACTGCACTTTTTCCAGTGGCGGCCAATTTGACAACTGGTTTGTGCTCAGTTTGGTTTGCCATTTCACCATGAATAGACTTACTCCAGAAGTAACGCTCGCAAATTATGCAAATTTATTTAAAAAATCGTGGTTCATTTCGCGAAGCTTACCGTGCCCTATGTCAATTTTACTGTTGACTTTATCATGTATCCGAGCAATTAAATCCACAAACCCTTATTGGGACGCTGTTATATTCACAAAAAGTCACTGTTTGGAGTGGTCTATGGGCTGGTGGAAATATTGGTCTATATTTCTTCATAAATGAAGCCGGCCAGAAGGGTACAGTCAATGGAGAGGACTGTAGATCCATGGAATGGAATTAATTTATTTGTTTTATTTAATTTAATTTCATTTTAAACTTCTATACATGCCTCAAAAAAAACACCCTTTAATAATCTTTATGAACAATTTGTATAATTATAAATCAATCAACCACAAGTTAATCATCTTGTACAGCAATGACCAATGCATTGCCCGAGTTTATAGACTGTAAGGTTTAGAAACTTCACAAACTTGACCTTAAACCATGACATCTTATAAACTTGAACATAAAACGTTGCATTCCAATTTATTCTTCTTTTTTTCTTTCTTATAGTCTTATTAGCTTGCCATTGCTTTTGTAGATCCATATGAAAGACACTGATTTGATAAGAAATATAAAACTATCCTTTGCATTTATTCAACTTTTTCCTGCATCTCGCATGATACTTTCTATATTTTTAAATATTTTTTGATCTTCAATTTTACTGGGTATATTTTCATTCATAATAAATATTAGATGTCGATCTAAGGAGATAAAATGTTAAAAAAAGCTACCTGCTTTCAGAACAGATATTTCTATATATCTAGCGAGGTAGGTTTATTACTTATTATCGTAAATTATTTGTATTACGTGTATGTATCAAGCAATGAAATGTTTAATCTTGTCCAATAAATACCGATTATCGGCAATGAAATGATGACCAATTGAGTTCTTGGAAATCTAACCCTATAAAAATGGGTGATGCGCTTTCACCAGTACATTTAGTCTTATCATTAACTAATTTCATATATGACTGTACAATATATCTTATCAGTGTGCACGAGCACATTTCAAGTGTTTGAGAAGTATTACAGCTAAATAAAAACGGTCACACTAATTTTGATGGTTCCTACGTATACTGTCAAATCTGCAAAAAATCTTTTTTCGTTTTATTATCTTAACTCATCTAACTCAATATTTTTGGACAATATTAAAAAAAAAAATTCGTTTGAAACAAAGCGTATATTAAAGGAAAATGAAACTTTTTTTTAACATTATCCGAAAATTGTAGAATAAATTGGATGATTTAAGATAGTAAAATGAAAATCAAATTTTTGCATATTCGACAGAATACGTAGGGACTGTCAATTTAATTGCCACAAAATCACACAATGCTGTTCCAAATTCCCACTTTTATTTTAATCATTTTAATTTGTTCATAAATTAAATAAGTAACAAAAGTATACTCTGCCATAATTATCTATAATTTAAAATGTACTGAATTCTATATTTGATGTGTTTAACCTTTCCGCAATAATGTCTCCTATAAATTCAAAAGGCTGTGTTTCCTATAAAATCTCGAATTCAGTACATTATAAATTAATAATCCTCGATGGTTGCATTAATTTTTTTTGGATATTGCTGCCTTTGCTTTTATGCCTCATTTATAATATCATTCTGACTAATGTAAGAGCTCACAAACCAACTTGTCATTCTCACTTGAGTGGGAAAAATACAAAATTTTGTATTAAAAACATGGAACAATTACGGTACCAATTTTAGTTGTAGTTACCAAACAAAATTTGTATTGTGCTATTTGTAACCCTGTTAAATGTTATGAAACAATAATGATGGTTAAACTGTTATTTTAACCGGTTATTTTCGGTACAGTTATTTGGGATTTGTATCTGATTGTATCGGTGATTGAAAACTAGGATATAATTAATAATGTTTCGAAATTATCATGACAAACTTTGTGGAAGTTCATTGTAATATATATATTTTTAATAAACTAAAATTCAACGTTGTTTACTTCTCACTATAACACTTTAATTGAAAAGTTTTACAAAAACACCCTATATTACATCCCCCCTCTTGTCCATATTAGCCCCGCTCCGCAAACCTAACCCTTCCCACCACTCCACTCCCACACCAGACCCGACAAGTAGTCATTAGTTTAAAGATCTAGTTAGTTTATTACTAAAGATGACACAGTAAGCGTCGAAAACGTTCTAATTAAAACATTTTAATTAAAGAGTTATAGTGAGAAGTAAACAACGTTGTATTTTAGTTTCTTAAAAAAAATATATATTACGATATAATTGTTGTCTAGTACTATAAAAAAATCAGTTGCCAATCATCAACGTAATCAGATGTGCATGTGTACACAGTATGTATGCAGAATGTATACGCACATATATACATATGCGTACACATACTGTGTATACATGCACACTTGCGATCTAAAAGCCACACATGTTATTATTTTTTTTATAATCAAATTATTTGACTTAAATTGTATTGAATTATCGTGGAAGGGTCTAAAAATTATTACGAATCACCGAGGTTTTCGAATTATCGGAGTGAAACAACCATAAAACTAATATTTTGGATTTTGAAAATTTCAAATTATGACAAATTTCGATGTATCTAAAAATTTTATTTCAAATTTTATTAATTATATATGTTTATTTTCTAGGTTTCGACTGCACTCATTTTTGCCATATTATTATTCTATAAAAGGCCGATGTAAAGATGGATTTACATACGTGCACTACATCAATGGAGGACATCCACCTTGGGGCTTATAATATCCTTTTCAATATTTTATAATTTTATAGAAAAACTTGCATAGAAATTGAGAGCTCTTTTATGTGATGCCATTCATTACAATTTTAAATAATGATGAAGTAAATTTCATATTTTTTAAAATTATTAATTATCACTTTAAAATATAATTTCCTTCATTCATGTGTATCATAGATAGTAGAAAAAATTGTGAATAGCTAATTTTCTTTAAACTTTTATTTGACTTATATTATCAATAGCATCCATCGCAATAATATTATCAAAGCAAATCAATTTTTAATATTCAATATAAGTTACTCTCATTATATTCTAATGTTTCCCAGAAGATAGGTCAGAAATATAGAAAAACCTGACAAGATTTACTATAATTATGACATATGTTTTCCTTGACTGTTATGTTCACTGACTATGTGAAGTACTGGGCCGGGATGGCACTCCGCGGCGGGGGGATCTGCCCCTGGATTTGGGGCAAACTACGAGCAGCAGTCAGCTTGGCCTGGCAACAACATTGAGTCACCGCTCTCTATCAGAACAGCAGACGTGCGCGCAAACACGCATTACAAAATGAAGGACGATGTCCTCTTCAGGCAGGCAAAAAATCTACCTTTTATATCAGGTCACAATAAAATGTTCTTCATCAAACAAAATTGGCTACCGAAAATGTATAATTGATTATTTGAAGATCATTATTCTTATTTGCAACATTTTTAATTGTTTTTATTTTTATTTTTTCTCTTTAACTAACCATTTACGTTTTTTATACTTGCCGGGAGTTTCATTTATGAGACGCATTTTTTATTTTTATGAGTAGAAATTTGATTTTATCGATGCGTGTTTAGGACATGTTCCAATAATGTACCCTGATCACAAAGATTGACGATACAAATATTATGTTTTAATTTTATCACAATTCTCATTCGGTAATTTCTAATTATGATGACGCTGATTGCAATATGATGATGTGTTAATTTGAGTTTGAGGGATCTGTAAAAATTTAATTATGTATAAACATTAGAATTACGGAAAAAAATTATCATACCTACTCTACTGCCAAATTTTAATTACTGAACAGATTTTATTTTTATTTTCTACTCATCTCAATTTAATTAAAAAATTAAATAATTTTGCATCGTTGTGATATGTACTACTGTAGGGATTTTGTTATAAATATAGAAATTTTGATGAAATGTGACTGCCAGAAAATGAAAGTTAACTTTTACATAAGGTAATAATTTCATCACACTTTTGGATGACTAAATGAAATGGTTATATTGCAAATTTCGTATAAAAATATATACATATATCCATTTTGTATTATATTATTAATATTTAATGGATGGGTATTTTAAATGGTTCTAAAATTAATTTCACAGTATTATTTATAGATAAAATTGATTTTTTAAACATTGCCCGTGAAAGAAAATATTTTTGGTGTTGGGACGGAAGGGAAAATTTAGATTTTTTACTGAAAAATCGAAATACTGTGGTTTTACTGTACATGGTAGTTAAATACATAATTTAAATAAAATAAATAAAAATAATTACTTTTGCAAAAAAAAAAAGTGTACAGCCTGGCTGAATAGACACCAGTATAATTTCTCATGTAGGAAAACATATTATAAAGGATTTCGGTAACCTCATATATTATTTTAATTTACATTTTAACTATTTATTATATTACTAATTTTATATTATCCAAATGCGTAACATAATTTCGTGAGGCAAAAAAATATATGTATATTATGTTGCAACATACGATAATATAATAAATAAATAATAATAATAATTATTCTTATTACGATATGTCGAAAACATATTAAAAGGGTATATTGGTAAGAGTTAATTGAGCTGGGGTCTATATTTTCAAACTATTCAGACAGAAAAACCTTTTACAGGGCAATTTCTTTTTTGAAACTCGCAATTGGGTTCGCTCGTCGCACATAAAATATAGTTGCGAGTGATTCGGAGCAAACATTACGTTGCTGGACATTTTGTCAACCAATGAAAATCCTCGAGAATGTCTTTTGTTACTAAGGTTGATAATATGATATTCTCGGGACTGGAAAATACAATCTTCAAGATGAAAGCATTTAAAATGTGAACATCTAAAGCGGATTTCAGTTATTATGTATTCTCCTTTTTCTACATTTTTTTTTACAATTTTTCTAATATATTCAATGTTTTCTATACAGTAAAACCCCGTTAATTCGAACCCCGATAATTTATAAATTTTAAAACCCACAAGCCCAAAATGCTAATTTCATAGTAGATTAACCCTGATAATTCGAAAACCCCGGTAATTTGTAATTCAAAATAATTTTTAGCCCCTTGCACCATAAATCTATACGTTTTATAGACGTACCACTATAACTTGGCGTGCGAGGGAGGGCGTCCCTTTCGCGTAACAGAAGTTGTCAGGGTGTAAATTTATTACACAATACATAATGTACAGAATGTCCGGTGAGCGGTGTCGTATTAAATTTGGTCAAGCAGCACTAAAGAAACCATGCAGTAATGGCGGCCATTCTATCTGTCAAACTGTCAGACGGTAATATCGGTCCATTATTCACTTTTTCAGCTTCGCACAACATTAATACTTCATTGGCAATTGTTCTTGCACCATCCCGGACTGTTTAGGATGTTTTGGACATAATAATTGGTAATCAAGATGTCACAGCTCCTGACCAAATACAAAATTGAACTAAATGACAAGGCGAGGGGTTACCGCCGGGTGCGGGCGGGGCAGGTTTTAGTTCCAAATTCGCCGCACGCCAAGTTACGTTAGGCAAGCAATAGTTCACATAATTCGAATTTTTTTTAGCAAGTGAGAACAACAGATATGTCAATTTCGGATACTTTAGTAATATAAATGTGGCGGTCTTTGTATTAGCATAATAAATATTGCATATTTCAAATGATTTTTTGAAATATGCAAAAATGAAAGTAATCATTCTTTTAATGAATTTTACGATTTTTAGCGAATTTTGCAATCGCATCGCGATTTTCCAAATAATTTTTCGTCTCTTGCAGCACAGTTCACAAAATTCGATTTTTTTTTTAAATTTGACGAAATTGAAAAACTATTTCCAGTTTTTTTGCAAGCGAGAACAACAAATACATATATACTTTAGTAATATAAATGTGACGATCTTCGTGTTAACATAATAAATATTGTGTTTTCAAAATGATTTCTTGAAATATATAGGAATACAGACGTTTTTCACTAAATTAATGACTTTTTTCAGGATTTTTGGCAAATCTCGCAATTGTATCGCGATTTATAATTTTTTTGTACCTTGAATTTCGAATTAACGGGGTTCCGCATAATTCAAAATGTTTTTTTGGGTCCCTTGGAATTTCTAATTAACGAGTTTTTACTGTATTGTTACTACATAATCTTTTTGTTGAGGCTTTTGAACATACGCAGACATATTTGTAAGCTGTCTCAGTATGAACTTCTTCAAAGCTATTGATGACATATGTACAATGTAACATATCATTTTTATTTAAAAAAGTAACATTATCTTCTTTTTTATATATCATGTGGACACGGTTTTTATTTATTTATTTATTTTCAATTAAAAATATTCTGGGTTCTGGAAATAAACTTAACTTCTGACCGTTAGGGATCAAATCCTAGATGGCCTAATAAAATGCGATTGGAAAAAGTTATTTTTACGTAACAATTTTAAATAAGGATTCTAATTGTAGAATTTTTACTCCCTTTCTTTTAACTCGTAGCGTCTGCTTGTCGGCTTGTCTGCTTGTCGCTTGTCTGCTGAAAAAACTTTGGATCGATTTTTAACCCTTTTCCCGTGATCCAATCGAGCTGAAACTTTGCAGGCAGACTCGTGGCGACGATAAAAATGATCTAACAAATTTTCATTAAAATTTTTAAAATCATTATAGTATATATTGGATTTTTAAAAATTTTAACGATTTTTATTACTCCCTTTCATGTCGTTGCCCGACGCGTGGAGTAAGCGCGAAACCTGTTTCAACTAGTAAATGAGAAAGGGAGTATAATAAAAACTTGTTTTTTATGGGTTAGTTTTTTTAATATCCGAAACCAAAATAAAATAAAATATAAAATTGCAGTCTTTACTTATGAATCACATTTTATTAAACAACGAGAGAAACATTAATTGGATTTAAAATATTTTATAAACATGTTAGAAAAGTTAAACATTTTTTCAGTTATAACGAGACTCATTTTGTTGAATTAAAAATAAAATAAACTTATACGCAAATGATACATGACATGCAGCATCCGTTATTCAGGATAAGTAAATGTTGTGAAAATAGAAATTGTCATATATTTTATTATCAGGAAACCAATAAAGTTTTTAAAGTGTAAATAAAAATGCTTGCATTTTTTATTTAAAATAATTTTTCAGTCATCATTTTAATGCTAAATATTAATATTACATTTAATCCATTATGTGCTTTCTCATGTACATAAATCTCTAATTTTAACTGCTTGTGAACATTTAAAAATTACTTTTTCACATATTTAATTATTTTGATTTATGTTGACTAAATGAGTTTATGAAATTCAATATTAATTACTTCAACGGTTGTCTTATGTTTTACAAAATGGAAATCATATTTTTATGTTGAAAAAAAAATGCACACTTTGATGTCGCTTTTCTACTTTTATACTCAAAGTGTTGAAACATTTTCTATTCAAAATTGAACAAAGGAACCTTCCCTGAGGTTTGGACAACTGGTTGTGCTGGTTATACATAAAACACTTAATCATTGTGCGATAAAACTTTATTGGTTTCCTAATATTTTATTAAAATACCTTCAATTTTCATTACCACTAATTGATTACTCATATTAATCATGCTCCTATGTTGTTTTTTATGAACGTTCCTTCAGATATATCAATTTTCAACACAAAATTAGGAATTTACCCATTACATTTAAGTTATCTAAGAATCTGACCCGTCTATGATCTGCAATCTATACTTTTCTCTTTACTATATTAGTGCATAATATGTACCATTTAATTCGAAACTGAAACAATTTTTATTTGTTAGAAATACTTCAATATTTATGTTAGTAGTCAAAACTTATAATTACAACCACATCTCATTCACATGCTGAAGAATTTTCAACAGGTGAGATTTTGCGCTAAATTACAGAATCAATATTTGACTTTCCCTTGCCTTAGGATATTTAAAAAAAAAATGTCATTCAGGATTTTGTTTTCACCATATGGAATCCTATAAGATATACAAATTATCAATGTATTTGATTGTTGGCTTGTAGGAGGAGACCTTGTTGTGTTTAAATCTCCTAAAATGAAAATAACTGTTGAGCTATGATTTTTCTGTCATATGATTTCCCCATGATGTACCTACATATTATACAAGAAAATATGAGAAAATGGTAAGATGAGAAAAATGAAATGAAAAAAAATTCTTTTTCTGAAATATGCAGCTTTTAATAATTTTTATATATTTTACTAAATACAGTAAAACCCCGTTAATTTAAACCCAGATAATTCGAAATTCGCCATAATTTTTAATTTTTTGGACACACAAGTCCCAAAATGTTTATTTCATACTTGATTGACCCCTATAATTCATTAGTCAAAATAAATGTTAGAACTCTACGCCGTAAATCAATACATTTTAAATCACATAATTAATTCTTTTACAAGTTATAAAAATATGCAAATAATGCGCGCGGTTTTTTGATTATTAGGGATTTCTTTAAGTATTTTGCGGTTCTTGCGGCATCCACTTCACTAAAATTAGAGAATCCTACGCATGCTTTGTTCAGTTGGCTGCCTTGGTATGTGCAGATAGTTTGAGTTTGCAATAATTCCTCGTACTTGAACGCGTATCAATTTTTTTTTTCATTTTATAATTTCTTTTTTTTTATGCGGACACCTCGCCACGTCGCACGAGTATCTTTGCTTCATCAGCGACGTAGCGAGGAGACTTCCTTAGCATTAAAAAATTTCAACCTGGATGGAGAAAGAGGAGGGCCGATATGGGAGCTTTTGCTCGTAGAACGATTCTGGGTCGGTGGTGGGTCTCACAGCCTCTTTACTACATTTATTTTTTCTAATGACTTAAAATTATTCGTCTTGTTTGGAATAAATTATTACTGACGTATCTTATTATTTTACGTATTTATGGACAATTGTATTTCTAATAAATATGCTGTGTGTTGATCTGAGTCGAAAAAAAGGCAGAATTCAAAGTTAAAATCGAGAAGAGATTGAAGAAGCCTTTCACGAATTCGAATCGACTATGGCCATCGAAACGTGATGAAATAATAATTAGAAATAATTAGATTTTTTTTCACAAGTGCAAACACAAATACGTCAATATCAGGTACTTTAAGTAATAGAAATGTCGCGATCTTGGCATTAGCATAATAAATGTGGTGTTTTTTAAATTATTTCTTGACGTATGCAAAAATACATTCATTTTTCATAAAATTATCTGCTTTTTTCACGATTTTTACGATTTTCGTAATTATTATTTTTTTGTTACCTTGAATTTTGAATTAGCGGGGTTTTGCATAATTCAAAATGTTTTTTTTGGGTCACTTGAATTTTGAATTAACAAGGTTCTACTGTAATTTTTATCTCAATAGATGTACAGAATGCAAAGAAAAATTTGTAAAAAGCATGCAATTGAGAATATGTGTGCTGGCTTGACAATTATTTGTAGTCTTTAGAAGATTAATGATAGGCAAATCCAGTCCAATGATTGATTGTATAATCCAGTTTTAAATTTTTTGTAATACAATTTTTTATGGATGGTTTCATCGGTGCTTATTTTTTGTAAAGGTATTTATTTTATAACTTTATTTGGATGCATTTGTATGGTGCCATACTGTATGAACTTTATGCAATTTTCTATATTTAATGCACCAAAATGCAATATACTTTGTACACAACTTAGCTTTATTTATTAAAATGACTCCTTTTGTGTATATTATATATTAGTTTGATATTAGAAAAGTATTATTTATTATTTTTTAAACATAAATTTTGTCAGCATCTATATAATCTATACGTTTTTTTATAAGTTATTAATTGTCATTAATAATTCTTTTATTAGTTTAAAGTATTGTGTTCATTTAGATAGAAATTTTTACATAATAATATTTTTTATTTTCTGATAAACTATGGCCGTCAAAAATTATTATAAACTTTTCGTATTGTACATTTGCAAAATAATTTGATAAAACGTATTGCCTCTAGAATCTCAGAGAATCTTTAGCGCTGTTATCAAAATTATCCGTGACAGCGTTCTAAACATCAAAAGCACTGGTTCTGAGTACATATTTGACAAACTTAAATGCTCTTGTTCATCCATTAAATAAAAAAGCTGTGGATTGTCGAAATAATGAGTGATTCTTTCGTCACATATATTATTTGTAAATTATGTGTAGTATGTTTGTTCTTAGTGCTACAATATTTTGATATTTCTAGTTCAAGGATTCTATATATAAATTTGATTACCGTATATATTTGACTGATAAATTAATAACCACTTCAAAACGATAGATATTATCTTCGACTTTTATTTGAGTTTTATTTGAAATTTGACGCATGTCATGTTTGCCACAATTCAAAAAGCATTTATATCACAATGAGTAGAGTGACAATTTAATGAATGCCGTATGAAACTGGATTTTTGTTGAAGGTAGTGAAATATGTATATGCGGAGATTTGTTGAAATTTAAATGCGGGAATTATGATTTTTATCTCTTTGGTGTTGACTGTTTTTAACTTTTATTCGGATTCGCGTTGTCCATTTCTGACGCTTTAAAATTCCATTAACCTTCCAGCGGGCGTGCTGATTAATTTCGCTTGAGCGGGCGCTTGCCGTAAATTTTACGTCATCAAATTTTCTCTGTGTAAATGGTGTTTTCTTTATATAAATGCTAAGGAATTGTTAAGCTGTAAGGTTATGAAAAATGATAAATTACGTAATTTAAAAATACAGTCGAACTCGGTTATAACGAGCTCGGATATAAGGAGATCCCGGCTATAATGAGAAAAACTGTGAATTCATTTTGATTTGCGCATATTCCCATACAATCGGTCTCGGCTATAAGGAGCGCGATTCCCGGATATACGGAGCAAATTTTAGAAACTCTGCAAACATATTTGCTTGGGTTACAGAAAAAAAGACAAATACGTACTCGTAACAATGAACTTTTTCACTTTGCTTTTAAAGCGGCTAGCACTTAATTAGGGTTCATTTTATGATGTACACAAACTTGTGTCCGAAAATCCCACGTGCGCAGGCAAGCAATAGTTTACTGAAGGTGTTTCCAAAATGTTTATGGCGACAGTTTATTTTATGTAGTTAACTGTATTAGAGCCTAATCAGTTAAACGCGAATTGTTCTATCGGAAACATGTTCACTAACAAACGAAAGTGTCTCTAGGTTCAGAAAAAGTCGAAATTATCGGCGTCAAAAAGTCTGTAAAAAATTTTCACAATCGTCTTCTACAGTTTCATCGCTCTGGAAAGATAATGATGTTTATTTAGCTGCTCTTGAAAATAACATGACACAATCAAAAAAATTTGTGAAAAAAGTGAATCCCGGATATAAGGAGTCCCGGCTATAAGGAGCAAATTTAGTTGGTCCCGTCGCATTCCTTGTAACCAAGTTCGACTATATATATTTGTCTTTTAAACAAAAAATGAAACAACACTCTAAATATGTTAAAATTGTACCATCCCGATCTCTAGAATATTGATGGTCAACTCTCAGCTGATCGATATACATATTTGTATATCTGAAAATATCATCAATCATAGACATATTGATAATTTGGAAGAACACTACCAAGACCACATTTTCAATACCAAGAGGTTTTTGAGTCAAGCCAGTGGGTATTTTGACTATTTATCCCCTTGGTTTTTCCAGAAACACGGTATGTTTCGCCATTGAGTAGATTTATTTTTTCTAATGAAAAATTCTTCCATTGTTTCCTCCTCTCCTTCAGATTCATCTGAAATGTTTTCTTGTTCGGTAGCACTTTCTTCAGCTTGTTGCTCGATTTCTTCTTCCGAAAACTCGCTTTCACTCCAGTGAAAGTAAGTCTCATCATCTTGTAGTCTCATCATCTCCATAATGGAACACGTTTAAAACAAAATAAATACATTTAGCTATAAAAGAAACAATATAAATGAGAAATAAATAAAAAAAGTAGTTTATTTAATTTATTTACACTTTAAGGCACGTGTCGTAAAATTAACCCTCAATGGAAATTTCCAAATATCAATAAATAACAAAAATTTCTAAGCACAGAGAGGCACTGACCCTTGAATAGCTCAGACCTCGATGCGTGCAACTAAGTGGTAAAAGTGGGGGAAGTGATAAGGCGCATTTGTCGTAAATCGACAGCGCCCCCGCTGGAAGGTTAACTTAACTCTGATTTATACTTGGATTCGCTCATGCTATAATATATACGGTACTCTGGCTTTCTAGGATACCCTTTTCTAAAACAACTTGTGAGCCCCTGTACGCATCTCTGTGTCCTTGGCGCTGTACGTTAACACGTCCTGCGTACTGAAATAGTGACCGGTCTTTAATTTTAAAGATTTACTGACTAATTTTTAAGATATTTTTACCAAAGAGAACAAATAACACAAAGCATTATCTCATTAATTGGAAGACTTCACTTTTATGGTGTTTGCGTCTACAATCGACAGGCAAATGGCCACTGTACCACATTTTTTTAGCCTTAGTTTGAGAGTTCATTTTGTAGCTTTTAATAACACACCTATGACAAATCTTATCCAATGTTTTGTACAAGAGTTGTAGCTGTGCTGTATGAAATTTAGTATAATGGTGCATGTACACGGACGAGACTTGAAAGGATTATACAGAGTTGAGCGTTGAGTGAGCAGCAATTCATTGTTTATAGAAGGAAGAAGGGAATAGAAGTCTTAATATTACTTTTGAAACTAAAATCACAGAATGTCCTGTATTATGGACTTGAAGTGTGGAAAATTCCTGTTGGATCAAGAAAACTTCTGAATAGTTTTGAAATGAAAGTGCTGCGGAGAATTTATGGACCATTTCGGGATGGAATAACATACGATGATGAGTCATGATGTAAATCAGAATCTCAGACTCTCCAGCCATATTTAACTACATAGTTCTATTTGTCAAGTAACCTCATTTGCCGCGCAAACCAGATAAAAAATCTTTCCAAATGTCGTCTTCGAACCGTGCATTAATTGTGTTATTTATCTGTTGAAAAATAGTGTTTTTTTAAAAAAAAAGTGTTTAAAATAAGTGTTTTTATATTCTTTGATATATTTAGAACGAAAATATTGAAATATAATATCTTTAGTGTTATTGTTTCCATGGTCTTATTCGATAAACATGTGCGATCATTTCTGACAGTAAATTTTGTTACTTATTTTCATAATTAATGAATAAGTAATTATTTTACCAGTAATTATTGAAGCCCGTATATTGAGAAATCAGAAACTGCAACTTCTTAGCGATTAATGTTGATTTTTACACGAATATAACCATCACAAAAAGTGTCTAAAAAACAGCAATCGTGTGCGAAATTGCGTAGCAGACAGGGTACACTCCGCGTTACGTAGGGCCGGTACACGACCGGTTAATGGTACCTCAGGAGAAGAGTGGGGAGATGGGAAGATGGCACAAAGAAGAATGCATACTCTAAATTGTAAAACGGGTTGGTACCACGCGGAGGAATATGATTCAGGAAGCTCAATATGGGCTGTAGGGCCACTGAAGAAGAAGACAACCAAACTTCCCACATGAGGGATCAATGTTTCATCCATGTATATCCACCATAAAGATGCCGCACGGTGAAGTTATTAATCGAAATATGATACTCTAGAAAACTTTTTCTCCGAGTAACATAACTAAAAAGAGGCTCGTTATAAGTTTTTGTAGTTTAATTATTATTTTTACACAGCTTAATCTAGTCTGAATGACATTATAATTATCTGCATATCACGTAGACACCAATGACATTAATATTTGCCAATTAATTCACTTCTGTAGATACTTTAGTATTTGTTCTTTTGAATTGCGACTATCCCATTCACACATTATATTGAGTACAGCTTTTGTTACTGCAAAGCTTGATTGGAAACTCTGAAAATCTTGGATATTTAACGGAAAAAAAGATTTTGGGAAAATATTTTTAGTAAAAATGGTTCTGGTAATGTGTGAACGTTTTAGCTCTCCCCGAAAATTTTTATATTAGAATAACATACAAAAAAATATATGACCAAACAGTTACTAAGCAAATACACTTACTTGTTACCACAGTGACATATGTGTTCAAAAAGCCACAACACTTGCATGTTCAAAATATGTCCTTTCACATCCCGTCCGGTAGGTAGGTAAAGAACTCGTGAATTTAATACATCTACCTACACAATTTACGATGATGCTAAGCAACCGTATCCGAACAAATGAAAATTTAAATATATTTAATAATATTTAATTACTTCCTCCCTTCCCGGTGAACTGTACACATGACACACACACAAATCCTGATTTACTCACTCGATTTTTAATTTTTCTAGTTTAAGTGTCGAAAACAAACTCAAAATTATAAGAATGGCGTATTGACGAGAGATTTTTTTTTTCATATTTTGCCAAAGATTATTTTGCATTGTAGAATAACCTGACATTTCACCCGTAGTCCCCTGAATATTGCTGGTGATATTTACTATATTTAATGCAGTGTGTGTTGTACAGATATCACTTAATTGATAGTTTTATATTAAACTGCTAAGGGCCGACTTACTGGTTTATATAATAATTCCATATATGTAATACTCCCATATTGCTAGCAACGTCTGGAAATAGCGAAATACTACAGTGCAGAAATATGTATATGTTTGTCTTACTCAGTGACGCTTCGAGTCTTATGCGCGTGTCCGAGAATTGAGACGTTTGATATCCAATCAACGCCGCCAATGGGATAAACGAGAGTCACGACGCTTGCGCACAACAGATCAAGTGACAGCAATGAGATACAAGTAGCATTTTCTGCGCCGCTTAGTCCGTGACACCTCCACTTATGGGCATTAGCAATATGAGTATTACATATATGAGTAATACATAGTTTGGTTAAAGCATAGATTTTTATAAAAAAAAATGCAAAATCTATGCTTTAAACAAATGTTTATTACAAACCAAGTTGATAAAACTGTTTAAAGTAATCGCATTGTTTTAATTATTACTTATTTTCGGCATTCATAAATTTTATTATTATTTATTTTTATCATCATTATTAATATTTATTTTAATGAAAATTTCTTTATTTAAATGATAATGGATGAATTTGAATTTTTTCCATGTTAAAAATATTCACAGTAGCCTCTCTTTTTTCCGGGGTTATAGGGAATAAATAAATACTGGGTTTATAATTTTCAAATTATTATTTCTTAACAAAAATCATTGTAAAAACCTTGGTCTTGGAAAGTGAACTTGTTATGCCACCTGAAAATACCCTTGCAAAATTCCATACACCATTCTTATTATGTATATAAATGTGCGTCAAGTTGACGCATTCAAATTCCTGGGATCCGGAATACTGACACACGCTACAACAGACCTTCACATAGAGCATAGGATAAATTGCAGTGGAGGTTTTTCTTCTAAAGAGAACTTTATTTTAAAAGAGTTTGATGAAATCTTGATACAGGGCATAGAATTAACACAGTATGGCTCAAGTGGAGGTCTTTGTCGGGAATCTTGTGTGATACATAAGGATTCCAATGGAGATATAGGTTAAAATTTATAAAATATCAGTTTAGCCAATTGTTCTCTGTGGGTCAGGTGAGTTCTAAATTGCTGAGTTCAAGGGACAAACAGACAAGGTGTATGCCGTTGAGATGGGTGGAAGACCACATGCTACATAGACAGCAGAAATCAGTGGCGATCTTAAAGATTTGGACAGAATGAAGTGGAACAAAATAAATTGAGTAGCCGTCGAAGAAGAAAAAGAGTTGATGATATTTTTAATATTTAAATCACTCTTTAGTGAATGAATTATGACTGATTATGGCTCGAATTTCGCGAATTTGAGCTCATTACTAAAATGCAGTGTTTCAGCAGTCATACTCTATGAATTATTTGTTTGCATTTCTTTTTAGTTTGCATCGCAGTACGGTCCTATGTAACGGAGAGTCTACTGTACATATTTCTGAACATAGTATAAATAATGAGATGCACCAAAAATATTAAGTTTGAATATTTTTTTCTAATTTGCAGAGTATTAATGTAGAATGATGCACAGTTGAGATGTTTTAAATCTTACTGAAACTTTACCAAAAAGCCTATTAGAAATTGCTCAATATTGGAGTTATTGCGCTGACATGAGTCCACCCATGTATTAAAGTTTTATTTATTTTTTTATGATTGTTTTAATTATAATATTATTTATTTATAACGTGACCTGTATGTAATTCAGTTGAGTTGTGTTTAAAGAAATAAAAGTTGTTAATTTTCCATTTATTATTTAATATCATATCATTTTAGTTATTCTGACTGATAATCGCCGAAGTATTATTTGAGATTTTTGTGAAATGCTCGTCTCGAAGAATATTATTGTATATTCACAAATGTTACAATTACTGTAAATTAGTGGTAGTTAGTAGTATTAATCATATTTATGTTAATTAGGTTTATGCATCTCTGTTATAACTTTCCTTAGAAATAGATACGTTAAGGAAATCTATTTACATTTTATATGGACGAACTCTACCAAAAAGTTATTTGTATAATTCACAAAACTTTCTTCAATAAATTATATATCAATACTTATCGTTGTTTAGTTATTTTTTGATGTTATATAATTTTTTGTAGAGCATGCTGACATTGTGTTTGATTCTGTTTACACATTTTTTAATTTAATACATACACTAATTTAATAAAATATGTTTTTTATTTTCTTTTATTTAAATTACTTTTCTATGAAAATGTTACTAAAGAATCTTTAATATAAATTTGAATCTATATTGTATAACTTACACAAGACTGAATGAATATTGGGAACTACATTTTTAGGAGTTTTAACTCCGATGTCTGTAATGAAACTATATTGCTTACTGACTAAAATTCTTGTCACCTATCCTATAAAAGCGTATTGCCATATTATGTTTATACGAAGCATGGCAAAAATTTAAACTTCAAAAAATTTGGTCGTGTATGGTATGTGTCTGCAGGTTTTATCCACTGAATTTAGTGTGAATCCATAACATGGAAATTATACTGCCAACTGATTGCTATATTAGATAACTTATTGAAATAATATACATATTCATAACTAAAATAATCAGTTGCATTTCTTACTGATAAAACTTCACTCACTTAGATGTTAAAAGACTTATAAAAGACGATATACAAACAAGAAAAATTTATACAAAGTTATAAAAATTGCTGTCAGGTTATCCTTTATCACTTTTCATGTAAATAAAAAGTGATAAATTTGCATTGTCTGGGTTAATAAAAAAAAATTGTGATTTGTCAAACTTACCTGGTCTACTTTATAATGATACATCAATTACAGCTACGTTATCTAAAGCTGGCACGTACACAGATTTCCCGCCAATGCAATTTTTTTATACAGCATGTATAAAAAAAATCGTTTTATATTATTTTAACCAATTAAAAATGCAATGTTTTTTAAGGCACTTAGTAATAGTGCTATTCTGAAAACAGCAATATTGAGATGTCAAATCTTTATCCCAGTCTTGACAGGTATGTATAATATTGTATTGTCGCAATTTCGATGTTTTAAGTTTGACATGTTTGAAATTAATGAATTCAATCAATCAGAAAGCTCTACCGCGTAAACAAACCTTAAGTTTTTCACAATTATGAATAATGAGCTTTCTAATTGATTGAATTCATTAATTTCAAACTTGTCAAACATAAAACGTTAAAAAAACGCAATGTTATACAATATCTGTCAAGATACAGAAAATAGCAACATTGCTTAGTTCAGAATACGGATGAATGTTTGTTTTAATTAAATAATCTAACGGTGGTTTAATATAACAATTTTAATATAACAACCAAGTTTAATATAACAACCCTTTGATAAAAGGGTTGTTATATTAAACTTGGTGTTGTAAGAAATATAATATTTATTTTTTTACATCATTGTTTCAAATCAGAATCGCAAATCAATTCTTCTACTCCGCTTAAATCTTCATCACTAGAAGAATCTGATGATTCACTATTGGAATGTCCTACTCTTATTACAAGTCCATCAGTGAAATTATCTAGTTTTGTTTCGAGTTCCATATATTTTTCCTCATGTTCTCGCGTCTTTCTCCAAACGTCACTGAACATGTCAAGAGTAATAGACTCGCCGGCAAATGCTGTCCTGAGTTTTATTTAATTTAGTTTTAAATTAATTAAAATTATTACGCCACCCCCTCACCCCGGGGATTTAATTATGTCATTTATAAGAAACTAGGTCTTGCCAATAGAATGACAATTTACTGGAATCGTAAGACCAAATTTACTAAGATATTAGAGATTACCGCGGCACGTATGATAATAAATTCTACAATTAATTCAATAAAAAACCGACGGGTTCAATAAAATTCTCTATCACACTCATAAGCTTGATCGCGTGCAAGAGAGACAGAGAGATTTTTCGAGATCCGTATGCAGTCCAAAGTCACCCCGTGCGCTTGCGCGGCTGACAGGGCGGGAAATATGTGTGCATGCCAGCTTTAGTCAAACGACCTGTAGTTACATTTTTAGTCGATAATAAATACATTTATCACTGCCATCGAATAAAAATGAGGTTTAAAAAGTATTGATTTTATTTTCTTCTGCATCTTATTCCTGTGCATATTTCTATACTTTTATACACTTTTTGAAGCAGAACCTAGATAATCGAGGTGTTTTTGTACTTTCATTGATGCTTGAATAAAGCTTTTCATCTGATGCAAATCTGTGTTGATTTTGAAATTGTACCTTAATTTAGAAAACGTAATAGTTTGTTTGAAGCATAGGTTTATACAAAAACGGATTGTTTATTTGGAGGAACAGGCAAAAATCTATGCTTTAAATGAAAAATTACTTACTGTGTACCAGGCGCGTGCAGTGGGAACATTGAAGCATAATTTTTTGTAAACGTATATTTTGGAAAAAAAATAGAAATCAAATATCTATGCTACAGATTTTTATGATATATCAAAATATAGATACTGTGATAACAATTGTAATAGAAATATTACGAAATATATGTTGTATTCCGATTTTTTTCCCAAATAATTGGTTACATAAAAGTCAGGCTGCAATGTTCCCACTGCTCGTCCCTGCTATGTACCAAGTTGATGCAACCGGCCACAAGCTATGCGGATAGAAAAAATCTAGTGCGCTTACAGATTTTAACAGGACACCAGCAAAATATAATCTAGGTCCCCCAGTAAAGTTTATCGTGAAAACTGGGTTAGAAATTAGTATCCCCGCTCGCCATGGGAGAAACTGGAGCTCTGTTTTTTCCCAAGGAGTTATGTATTTTTATTTTATTTGTCAACTAAATTCAAGAATAACATTCTATGTAGGGATGGAGGGGTAATGTGATTCACACAATGCTTGTTTTTTCATTCCATTCCAAAACTTATAACATCCGCGTATTGCCATTGGATAATCAGCTTTATTAGAACGTCGTTGAAATATTGGTCGGAGGATTTTATACTGTGGTGAATGAAAAAGAATCCAATATATACATTTGTTTATTAAATGCTTTACAATATAATCAATCTTGTTTGTTTTATGTCATTTATTTGTTTGAAACAACAGCTTAAAGTAATTATGTGTCGAATAATTGAAAATACTGGATTTATACAATTTAAGAATATAAGCACAATAAATAACAATTGTTGCTCTTTAACATTGTATCGAAAACAACCGTGGGAGACGACCCTGCAAGCGTCTGAATCATTACAAATGTACAATGCAAAGTGAATCCTAAAATAATCTCCAAGGCCGAGTGATAATTGCTTTAAACATTTCTCGTTAATAAATATACCTCACAAAAATAACTCTTAGAATGAGAATCGTCTATCACAAAAACATGTTCACTAATTGATAATTCACAATTTTCTACATCAATTATTAGCGTCTCTTAACGAAGAAAGTAAACGTTTAATTTGTAAAAAAAAACACATTAATCAAATCAACGAACCCTTGTGTGGACAACTTAATATTACAAAACTTAATCTCGGTAATGGAATGGTAGGGTACGATGGGTAACTTAACCCTTTATATTGACTTTCCAAGCAGTCACAATCACACGCTGATATGTTGGTTTATTGCACACAATTGTTCAGTCCGATTTCCTCATGTCCGACACTAGCAGCTGGTCCGACGCCTCCTGATCGTTTGTGCAGTTGTTTTGCTTGAAGCTGCTCCTCCTCACGGGCGAGCTCTCGTTCCCCGAGTCACCCTGGAAACCGTTATGTTATATCAGATGTTATTATGTTAATTGATGCGATACAAACATAAGGAGTTTTGTGTTCATATGAAACAATAAAAAATTGTAATTGACAATATTCGAATTAATTGAAATAATTTATATATTCGGCACTAGAATTTTCTATTGCTGGTGCATAGATTTATTATCTAATTAAGCTATAGTGATGTAGTACAATATCGTCCAATTGCGTTTGCTTATCGACACTGGAAAGCAGTTATTCTGTAAACCCAAATCTACAACTTTGCTGTAGAGACAAAAAATATTACAATTTTTGGAGAAATGATGGAGGAATTGTGGTGTCAAATAATGAAAGAATTATTATTAAAACAATAAAAATTGTTATAATCATAAATTTGCTTTCCAGCGTTAATTTTTTACTGATGAGTCAAAGTGAAAACTGAGATTTATGTTGGTTTCGCATAATATTTATTTATTTATTTAATGATCATGGAAGACCAACAGCACAACAAAGAAGCAAAGAAAACATTGATATAATATAGATGGCCAATTACAGGTGTCCACATTTAGATGATATGATATATATATTTATATAATATGATGATATGAATTTTGAGGAGGTCTTAATTGAATTGTACAATAAGTTATGATCTATTTAAATTTGAACAGTTCCAGTTTTATGAATAATGATAGCAAAGCATGCTGGTATTCATTAGTTTACAAATTAAATAAAGTAATTGAAGTTAGAAATTGGAACAAAGTTATATCGTAAGTATACAGTCTGACTTTGCGAAGTGGTGGAAGAAACAAATATACAAGATTGTAAATGACAAGCCTAGTGAACAACTTACGTTAGCCCCGAGGGACACCACATCCTGTATGAGAAACTCGCTGTCAGTTCCCCGCGCTTCCTTGTTCTTCAGAATGGATCTTGCCCTCAAACTGTCCTGTTCACTTGACCAAGCGCTCCTCTTGTTACCATTCTTGCCTGAAGAGAGGAAACAAAGCGTAAGGCATTCATTTCATTGTATCAAGGAATAATTTTAGCCAAATTTGTGCCTTGTCCTCTTTCTCGACAAAAGACTTAGTCCACAGTATTTTTAGGAATGAATTTTGAGTCAAAAGCGGTGAGCGAAAATTTTGCAGCTATACAGAGAATCTCATAGCCAGTAGCAAAAACTTTACAGGTGGATTCCTGCCTTGATAACGAGTCGAAAATGTTCAAGCAACCGTGATTATGTCAATGTCAATTGTTATGGAGATATGCGACAAAGTAGCTTGCATTTTCTTTCAATATTTCTGACTTATTTTTTGCAAAACGTTTGAAGTATCATTACGGTAACTTTTATCGATTACGAAAAATTCATTTGTTTCAATGCAAGTTAAATAAAATGATAAAAACCCTGCAGAAATTACACTTGGACTGTTTTCCAATTGGAATTGGAAGGTTTTTATCATTTTATTTGACTTTTATTAAAGGGAATGAATTTTTCATATTCAATATAAGTTACTGTAATGTTAGTCCAATGTTTTACAAAATATAAGTCAGAAATATTTAAAAAAAAAATGCAAACTTAGATGTCGTATATCTCTAACTATTGATATTAGGTCATGGTCAACATTTTCGACTCATAATTAAAACAGGAATATAGTCCTGGGAGGTAATTAATGTTTTTCGAATAACCCTGTAGTAGTGAAAACAAAGTTTATTTTTATTAATTATAATCTCATCTTTGTTTACGCTTTGGTCTTTCCAAATCTTTTTGAGAAAGATTGATTTTGATGTTGATTTCTTAATATCGAGGGTCCTCAGTCAAAAGGGCGTAAATGATTATTTTGAACTTTGTAGGAGAGTAAAATAAAGTTGTGTTAATTTGATTTTGTCAATATTTCTTTTATTATTAAACGATTTCCATATTTGTTTTGGAAATACGAATATGGAAATTGTTTAATAATAAAATAAATATTGACAAAATCAGATTGATACAACTTTCTTTTAATCTCCTGTAAATCTTGAAATGAGCACTTACACCCTTTTGGCTGAGGACCCTCGATATAATGGTCATTGGACTAGCTCCGTAGAAATCATCAGCCATTAATGATCACCATCAGTTGGGATTCTGTCCGCAGCCAGAACATTTTCAATCAAAATGTTGATATATTCATCTCTAAAATATTGGGGAC
This sequence comes from Agrypnia vestita, assembly GCA_016648135.1. Classification (NCBI taxonomy): domain Eukaryota; kingdom Metazoa; phylum Arthropoda; class Insecta; order Trichoptera; family Phryganeidae; genus Agrypnia; species Agrypnia vestita. The sequence continues at coordinate 74,526 of JADDOH010024029.1, forward strand.
TGAGTCGGTTACACTTTTGATAATATATCAATAAGCTCATATAGCGATCTCTTGACTGTGCCACTCGGCGCGTGCATTTTTATGTTTTAAAAAATTATGTGAACGAGCGTGACAATCTTAAAAAATAAACTTTCATTACTCTTTAAAGAGCTGTTTCAAGGAGAAGCTCACGAGGATCTAAAACGAGGCCATTATTTTAGAGAGGTCTCAAATTGGAAGTGGACACATATATACCAAATGTCTAGTATTTTGTAATATATTGTATATTGAATCGTCAATTACTAACTAAGAGGAATGAGCGAGCACTGGACGTTTTTGAAAGAAAAATTTTGAGGCGTATCTTCGGACCGGTTCTAGAAAATGGACTTTGGCGCAGACGTTACAACAATGAGCTCTATACTCTATTTAAGGAGCCAAACGTCACAAAATTTATAAAACTGGGAAGACTTCGGTGGCCAGGTCATGTGGAGAGAATGTCCGAGCATCAAGCACCAAAGTCCCTGCTGAACTCGAGGCCAATAGGGCGAAGGAGCTTAGGAAGGCCAAAATTAAGATGGAGTGACAATGTCCTCAAAGATATCTCTGCCTTAGAGCCTCGAAACTGGAGAGAGCTGGCACTAGACCGAGATGAGTGGAGGAAAATTATTGAGGAGGCCAAGACCCACCAAGGGTTGTAGTGCCAAGAATGATGATGATGATGAATCGTCAATTACTAGTTTATTTATGACATCTCTGAACTATAAACGTAATGGTATATTCAGAATATACGCATCATGGGTACTTTTAAGGTTACATCTATTACATAGAAGATGCCAGTAGAAATGGTATATTCACGCGATCAGGAGACCAGATGACCACATCGTTAAAACTGCAGTAAGAATAAATAGAGGCAAATCCCAAGCAACCTGGTGGAGATGAAGTAGATGACGTGCTTGTTGGTTTAGCGGCACGTAGAAATCAAGTGATCAGGGTTTCGTATCCTGTCTTAAGAAACCACCAAGTCAGTCCTATTTACAGCGCTTAGCTTTGTTTTAAAAATAGAAAGGAAATTGATAAATCCATATACTTTTATTAAAATAAAAAAAGCCAGCAGACCGCCCAAGGCAAAGAATTCTGGCGCTTTCTACTGAAAAGAACCGAGTAATTGGATAAAAGAAGATGAAGAAGAACCAACTGATGCATTAATCATATAAGTCAAAATTTGAAATAGATTATTTATATTTTTGATTAATCTTTGACGTTTCAATTACTTGATTAGAGAAGACAGTACAAAACCTGGGCAGGGTATTATAATACACAGTTTGTGCTAATAACGTCATTTATAAAATGGAGCTTGTGTAATTAAGCTGTCATCTCCGCAGGAGCACACTTAAGCAAGGTGAAAATTAAATTGAGGCACAAACAATGTGACGTGCATAAAAACATAAGATAAGTAAGTTGTGAATTAATTGAGAATGTACATAATAGTGGTTGTTTATCTTGTTACAATCATGCGTCTTCCTCCTGTTATTAGCCTGGATAATCAAGAATATTCATTTGAACATAAATATGTGGCTATTTGAAGCGTTTTCCCAATCACCTTCTAGGAATACAGTCTCGTCACCCCACAGTGTATAAGAATGTGGTTGTTTGGTAACAGTAACTGAAATTTAACAAATCTGAACTGGTCGTCGATGACACTACGTACCACCTGTCACACCAGGTCACGACTGATAATGAGTAATGACTGTTACAGACGTACCAGTATAAATTGGCGTGCGAGGGAGAGCGTTCCTATCGCGTAACAGGAGTTGCCAGGGAGTAAATTTATTACACAATACATAATGTACAGAATGTCCGGTGACCGGTGTCGGAGCCTTTAATAGAAATTTTGTCGGGCAACACTAAAGAAACAAACCAGTAATGGCGGCCGCTCTATCTGTCAACCAGTCAAACGGTAATATCAGTCCATTATTTGCTTTTCAGCTTCGCAAAACTTTAATACTTCATTGGCAATTGTTCTTGCACCATCCCGGACTGTTTTGAAAGTTTTGGACATAATAATTCAGTGTATATTGTAAATCAAGATGTCACAGCTCACGCGCAAAGACGAGATTGAATTGAATGACAGGGCGAGGGGTTACTGCTGGGTGCGGGCGAGGCGGGTTTTAGTTCCAAAGTCGCCGCACACCAATTTACGTTGGGCAAGCAATAGTAGGTGATATAGAGATGAGTCAATCGAAATATTTTTTGTTGTGGGTTTTGTTGTTTGTTCCTTTAAAGATATACCCAATATTTGTTTATTGGAACTCATTTTCAATTTACTGGTGGAGATCAGACTCAAATTCTGATTCATGATCTGAAGGCTCTGTGAGGTGGATTTACCATTTTGAGATTAAAGGCGTACTTCTATTTATTTTATGTAAACTTTACAGTCATTCAGTATTAAAATTTAATGTATCGTGTGTGCTAGCATTATTTCTATGAACTCCCTTGTAAAATATTTTAATATGTCATTTTATGTCAGCAATATGCCAAATAAACAAACTGCTTTGTGTAACAATTTCATAATGTTTCTGTTATAAAATATATCATAAATAGCTGTTCAGTAATTTATGTACGAAGCAACAGACCTCATTTCATAAAGATTTTAAAACTTTACAATGCAAGTTGTCAAAATAAAATAAACTTAAATGCATTTGAACATCAACATGCGACACTCACTTGGGAAGTTCTGTCAGCATTAAAAAAGTAACATGATATGAAACTGTTGCCTTTTCTGAAATATGTAAATTTGACACCGCTACACGTGGATGACCGACAGTACATATCACTTAGTTTTTATATTTTTGGAGTTTTTGTGCCACCTGAATGAACCATTCAAGAAAAAAATTATAACCAACCATAAATAAATTGGACTTAAAGGGCCTGTTGTTTGATCAGAAGTTGTTAAGCAAAATGCATAGATTTTTACGAAATTGGATGTTTTGATTGGTGGAGAATGCAAAAATCTATGCTATTTTCTTAACTATTACTCTTACTTCTGATCAAACAACAGGCCCTAAGTCTCAATCAAATATTAAATAGATAATCTTACATTTTTAGTATTTAATATATCAACAACCCCACCTATATAAGTAACATAACTAACAAGAAAGGTTATTTTTAGTTTTTATTATGAAATTTTTTTAAAATACATTGTGTTCAATAAAACAAATTAAAATAAATACTAGAACAACTTAAAATACCTATTTGTTATATTATTGATGGAATTGGTGTTGACACTAGAGATTATTCATGATGGTCATTAGAGTGGATGGAATATCTATATTTTCTCTACTTGATTTTATTCAAATATTGGATATAATATTTAATTAAACTCAAATAGAGGAAACAGTTGTATTCCATCAATTTTAATAAACTATTCATTACAATTACAATACTTTACATAGGGTGGATCGAAGACTTATCAAAGTTATAAAACACTTTTTCATTAATTAAAAATTTCTTATGTGTATTATGTCACATTAAGGATGTTATTTTGTGACTTACATACGTACCGATAAAGGACAAAGTCTTTACCTCCAAATATGTGATGGTTAATTATCCTCGTTGCGATTCCTCTCGGTGGCCTTTTCTCATCATCATTCCATTCCTAGAAAATGAGAAAAACTTCACCTTCTTATACAGTTTAAAAAGATTCACTTTATAATATTTATATACCTACAACAGATATTCATTTTCACATTTATTCTCGGAGATTCTATTACTTGCCAATTATTCAAAAAGTATGATTTACATATCTTATCATTATCTTTTTAATGTCTTTTTTTAAAGTAAACTATCAGTTTACTGTGCGTACATAAAACAAATACAATATTTAACATATTTTGTGATCACTGAACTTAAAATAGACTAATCGAAGTAACTAATTTTAAAATATAGCCTGGAATCAGTAAACAGCGCACTAACTCAATTTTCAATAAAGCACAAAATTACGCTCGATTGCTTTTGGAGATAACTCTTAGCTTTCTTAATGTATGTCTCAAAGATTCAAGCTTCGCCCCTTGTCACGGGTCTCGCTTTCACTTTATTGTCTTGCGTAATGTCTATTGTCAATGTTAATCTGTTATAATTAATAAGACTGTTAAAATTTTGTTCGTCCATTGGATGATTTTGTATCTTCTTCTTTTATTCCCCTATTCGTTCAACGGGTGTTGGCTATGTTGGAAGAAGAAAAATATCAAGCGACGATGTTCTCCTTCTTCCAGAGCCTCGACTTCCGGCAATCTTCCCTGCATTGTGAGATGCAAGATCTCGTACTTCTCTGGATGTCTCATCACATGTCTGAGATATCAAAGTTTTCGGATTTTAATTGTATCTTTAAATGTAATTTTGTTTCTCCTCAGGAATATTAAGGTATTGAAACAAAATGGATATTTTGGACAAACTGTTTGGATGTGTAATAATTTAATTCTCAACGTTTTGCTGGAGTGTGATCACAGTGTGACGCTGTGATAAAACTCCAGCCAAACATTGAGAAACAAATTCTTACATTTCAGTAGGGTCGTATAAAATATCCATTGTGTTTCAATACCTAAATATTGACGGTCCCTATGTAAACTCAGACGTCTACAAAAAAAAACATTTTTTACTGTTTTGCCCCAATAGATAGAAAATACTCTTCTCCGCAAAATAAAATATAAAAAAAATGTTTCTACTTTTTTCAGAGAAAAAAACTGTATGTAAAGCTAAGCTTCAAACAGCTCTCTTGTAAAGTTTATGTAGGGACCATCGATATATAGAATGACCTTAATTAAATTTTATCTTCATCATAAATCGTTAATTCTCAGGAATACTTAAAATATGATAAATGTCTGAGTTTAAACCTTATTTTTTCAGAATAAATTGTTGTTAATCTATCAATCTATGGTTCTAGGTGACTTGTGTGTTCATGTGTTGAGTCAAATTGAATACTGTATACGCGGTGATCAATGAATTTCCAATTAAAAATCTCAATCTACAGAAAATTATCTCATAATTTCTCATTCCACAAACAATGTCCTCATTGGTAATCTGAGTCAAAAAAGTGATAAAAAAGTAACCCATAAAAACCAAGTTTTTATTATACTACCTTTCTTTGTAAAATATAATAACAATTAAAGCCGAATTAAAACGTATAACACAACACTAAACTTACAGTAATTTAATATATTTCTAAAATGTCAGATGTTTTGAGCTTTAATAAGACACTTCATGCTTTGAAGATTAAATTCTAAAAACATTTGTCAGTCAATTTAGATTTTCGATATTCGTAGTGAAGTACCTATTATACCGACGGAGTAATTCAAATTTAGAAAATATTCCGCGATGCTATCGGGCCGCCGCGGTGCGCCGTTGCTAATCAAACTTTTCTAATGATTCCAATTTGAAAAAACCAATAAAATTTCTAAAAATCCGAAATTATACTATAATTATTAATTTTTTTTAATGAAAATTTGTTAGATCTTCTTGATCGTCGCCACGAGTCTACTTGTCAAGTTTCAGCTTGATTGGATCACGGGAAAAGGGTCAAAAATCGATCCAAAGTTTTTGTTGACGGCAAGCCGGCAAGCAAGCAAGCAGATGCCACGAGTTAATATAAAGGGAGTAAAAAGACAAATGTTTTTGATATTTCATTCTGTATATTCAATAATGAGATGATCAGTGATGAGATGATAAGATGATGTAAAATGATCTAGAAATCTCCGAGTCCTTGTGAATAAGAACCACTGTATAAGTGCCTACTGTTGGCATTAATTATTTGAAAAAATTTCTTGTTTCATAATACACATTGGGAGGTGAAATAATTTTTTATGCTTACCTGTTGAAATCTTGTTTTCCTGTGTTTAGGTAAAGACTCATTCAAACTTCCTCTGGAGGACTGTAGCGTTTGGCCCAGACTGGTTTTAGACCCCTGATAATTGGGCTTAGGAGTCTGATTAGGCTGCAGGAGTCCCATCTTGGTGGGCTGCAGCGGCTGGCGGAGACTACTCCGGGACCCCGTCAAGGACTGGTCGGCCTGCTGCGCCAGGCTCTGTCTGGATCCCTGCGTGGAGTTCTTGCTGCAGAGCATGGCGCTGTCGCCCGACGTGCTCTTCTTCACCCCTTTATATTGCTGGTTCATCGGCTCAGAGGGGGTCTTATTGTCCAGCGGGTTCACATACAAGTTGGAGTCACTCTCTCGCGTGATGTCGCCCTCTGAAGGAAAAGGGTGCGTAAGGCATGATGCAAATGTATCTGCAATACAAGTCATGAGCTATACAGGTGTCTCAAAGTCCCCGCGTTTTTTAAATAATTATCATAAAAATGTAAAAAAAAACAGTTACAAAAAAAAAAGAAAAAAAAAACAGTTACAGCAATCAGCAATTGATTTATGTATTAAAATATCGTAATTACATATATTCAATGTTGGTGTAAAACATTAATTGATTATAGATATTTTAGACTGCATAGATAACAATAACAGCAAGGATTAATATTATTGATACACTGGGTGTACCAGGGCTAGAAGCAGAAACTTGGCCGGTAGATTCCTAACTATGTTATGAGTCTAAAATGTACAAGCAACCATGGCCTAATATCAATAGTTATGGAGATATGCAATATCAAAGTTTTTTTCAATATTTCTGATTTATTTTTTATAAAAAGTTGAACTACCATTACAGTAACTTATATCGATTATGAAAAATTTATTTGCTTTAACACAACTTAAATAAAATGATAAAAAATAACTTTTTTCAATTTTTGCAAGGTTTTTATCATTTTATTTAAGTTGTATTGAAGCAAATAAATTTTTCATAATCGATATAAGTTACTGTAATGATAATTCAACTTTTTGCAAAAAATAAGTAAGAAATATTGAAAAAAAATGCAAACTTTGATATTGCATATCTCCATAACTATTGATATTAGGTCATGGTTGAACAATTTAGACTCATAACATAGTCAGGAATCTGCCGGTCAAGTTTCTGCTGCTAGCTCTGGTACACCCTGATATGAAGGATGTAATAAAGTATCGAGTGACAATTTTAAATGATATAAACTACAAAAATCGGGATCCGGTGAAGATTAACTAACCTGTTTTAGCTAAAACACAAATATCTTTAAAAATAATGAAACCACAGAAATAATGGTGGGTTGACTTGATTATTGAGTGAAACATCATGGATCATTTTCAAATTGTGCTCTTATTACGTGGTGCAACTCATTTTGTTTGTTTTGGTGGGAAAGTTATCCTTTAGCATTGTTAGAAGTGTATGCGATAATGTTCAAAAAATTATAAACCAAAAAAAAATACTAATTTCTAATAAACAAAATAAATAATAATAAAAAATAAAAAGTCTAATGTAACTAATAAACGAGAATACATATATATCAATCTTTATGTTATTAAACTATTTATTTTTTAAGTTAGTGCAGAATTGAGTCACAACGATGAAAAATGAAAAGTACCTATTTTATATAGGTACATATTACACTAAAAACCATCTTATTTATTAAAATTTCTTACATTATTTACTGGGTCACTTTAATCCTGCTTGTTGTAACCCTAAAATGTACATTAAAAAATAAGAATTAGTGTACAAATTAATTCTCAGCCCCTAAATAAAGTAATGAAAAGATAAGTGTAGCTAATGAGAAAATCCATGTCAGACGCAGTCAGAGCTTGTTAAAGTACTTGGTTTCTGATATGATTGTTACGGAAAGTGGGCGTCGTGGCCTGTCGTAGTGTTAAAAATTAAAAATACCAAGCAATATCTATTCACCTACAAAAGCTGGGGAAAATTCAGAAGACGGTCTGTTGGCTTCCTCGTGTGCTCTCTCCTGATGCTATGACTGGGCTGTTTCCCTGCTGTCTAGGTACAAAAGTAAGGTTTCTTGTACAAAAAAGTGTCTGGTGATAAAAAGTGGGCATTGTAGGACAATTCAAGAATGCAAAAATCATGGGTTAACTCTTTTAAAACATCGACACAAACTGCGCAACCCAATATTCATAAAAATATATTTTACTGTTTTATTGCATTTGGTGGGACATGAAGGGTATCTGAGGGATATCCCTCTGAGTGTTTCTGAGGCAAATACAAAAAACCTGTCACTACTCAAGGAAATTTCCCTGGAATCTATGAAACCTCCTACATCTTATTGGAAATAAGTTTTTAAAAACATTTGCCAATTCAGTTCTCATTTATGTACTTATATATTAGGTTGATGCACAAGTAATGTCGTAGTTTTAAATATTTTTTTCACCAGCTGTTCTTAATGGTGTCTTTGTATCATATAAAGGAGGATTACTTCTAACATTTTTTTCAGTTTACCATTAGCGGTTGAACTATACAGGACCCTTGTGAATTTTTAAAATGTCGGAGAAAAGAGTGCATATTCGACACTGTTTACTTTTCGAATTCGATAAAGGCCACAATGCAGCTTAGGCAACCTAAAACATATGTTATGTGTATGGCAAAGGTGCTATCAATATTCGAAACAGTCAACAATGGTTTGCTAAATTCAGATCTGGGAATTTATCAACAGCTGATGAAGAAAGATCGGGACGCCCTTCAACCGCCGATGATGATGTACTGAAAGTCGTACTTAAAGCTGATCCCCGTCAAAATACCAGGGACATCAAAAATTAAAGTCGGCACTCTTAATAAAACGACCCGAACTTATCAATCGCAAGGGTGTCGTCTTTTACCATGACAATGCGCAGCCACATTCTGCGATGATAACACAACATAAATTAAAGGAGCTAAATTGGGAAGTTTTAATGGATCCATCTTATTCTCCTGATTTAGCTCCTTCTGATTTTCACCTATTTTTATCCTTACAAAATTATTTAAATGGAAAAAATGAAACAGCACTAGACACGTTCTTTGCATCGAAACCTAAAAGTTTCTATTCATACGGGATTAAAAAGTTACCAGAAAGATGGGAGAAAGTCAATAAAAATAATGGAAATTATTTAATTGACTAAATTAATAAAGTTTATTCGAAAAAGTCAATTTTTTTTCTTGAAAAAATACGACGTTACTTATGCATCAATCTAATAAATAAATGTATAACTTTTAAATATGGATATATCTGTGTTTGCTATCAAATAGTGGATATTGGTGTCTTTGCTATAATGTTTCGGTCTACAATGGACATCAACTCTCACTTTAGTATGAAGCGGCCATTTTGTCACGTGACATCCTTAGGGGTCGAGTAATTGCAGTGGATATTGCTACCTTTGCTTTTAATGGTGATTTCGAAGCATGGTTTTGGAAAGGTTAGAGCTATATTTTCTATAAAATCTAAAATTTTGTATATTATTCTATTCATCTCACAAATTATATTAATCTTGGTGTTTTCTATTAATCTCTTAAATTAAATCTCAAAATTAGTTATCCTCAGTAACTGCATTAAAAATATATTTTTTTGATATTGTTGCTTGTGCTTTTATACCCCTCAAAAATTTATTTTATGGTATAATTTATAAATTTATTTTATGGTATAAACCCTGAAAAAAGGTTTCTATTTTTTTATTTGACTTGTATGAAAGGGAATGAATATGAACATTTTCGACTCACAATCAAGGTAGGAATATAGTCTTGCGAGGTTATTAATGTTTTCCAAATAACCCTGTTTAATGAATTACTTAAAACAGGTGAAAAGGAAATTTAACATCTTTAGCTGTTGGGCCAGAAAATTCTCCCTTTTTCACAGCTTATTTTCCAGACTTAGTCACTTCTGATTACCATTTTTTTGTTCCCTACAACACTACTTGATTCACACTTCAAAACATATAAAGATGTCGATAAAAGCATTGCCGAGTTCATCAACTCAAATATACTGTTCTTTTACTGAGACGGGATTCGCCAGCTGCCCAATCAGTGGCAAAAGTTTTTGATTCTGATGGATATTATTTCGCAAATTTAATGGTGATAATTTTTTTTTTATAAATGTGCAAACGATAAGTTTGTTGAAAAAAGGCCAATAATTAATTTGTACACGTAATGTTAATCTTCAAATAAAAATAAAGTCTAATAAACAAAAGGAAAATATGTAGTCAAATCATATTCCTATCAAAAATAAAATCTAATAAAAAATTTGAGATAATATGAAACAACCTATAAAAATTATTGTTTCATACAGTGTATATTGCAATCCAACATATACCTACATTAAATGCCTGGCTTATTACATAAATATGTAGAAAAATAAAAATCTCTGAAAATTCTTTGAATTCACACAATATTGCGAAAATGAAGTTTCAATTTTTTTTACCTGTTATTATCGTTTTAAACTGTGTGGGGACTTTTGAGACGTCTGCACACGAGATATTCGCACTCGTGCACGGTCACACTAGTAGAAAGTTGTTACCTGAGCTGTCTAGACTGGGGGCCGTTTCCGGGAGAGCTTTGGGAGCGAGACCTTCTCTTCTCAAGCAGTTAAGTTCCACGCACACGGGTTGCTTGAAATCTGACGTGGCGAGAGGCATCAAGTGTTCAGCATCAATAAACTCCTTGTATCCCTTTAAAATAAGTTTTGAAATATTAATATGGTATTTGATTTATTAAGATGTTGATATGTATTGAGAAGTATGCTATTATCCACTACTGTTGTGGCAGAAAAGTAGTGTTATTGTGTTAGTGAGGTACCTTGAAGGTGCAAAAACAACATTCAAACTCAGACGGCAGCTGGTCCAGTTCTAATTGCTTTTCTGCGGCCTTTTTTTCCTAAAAAGTATTAATCAAGGTATAATATGTTAGTTACAACATTTCTACATACATATTAACAAAAAAATAATGGTGTGTGTCCACGGATGAACCTTTGATCTCGGAGATTGATTGGTAATATTTGTGGCATTCTATTCTGTGTCGAACAATTAATAACACAGTAATGGTTCATAGATCGCTTTGTATTCAATTCTGTACTTCTATGCATTTCTGAGACGAGTCTCAGAGCGAAATCCTGTCCATGTACACACAATACAAGTATTGTCACACAATATAAGTATAGCAGTCTATGATTAAGATTTAAATCAAAACTCTGGTGGGAGCAATGGGAAAAAGGGTGACTTTGTTTTATGCAAGCCTGAGAGAGATAATGTTTGCACAATCTAGTACAAGCAGGAGAAGAATAAACTGGTAATCGCAGATACAGAATTTTTTTATATTGCTAGTTGTGTTAAGTATGTTGGTTATTACACAAAAATAAAATTTTCATAGTCAGCACCTAACTATTTTCCTGTTTTGTGCATCTATTAAATTTACCAATGTGTGTATTACACATACATAATAGTTTGTTCAGTAACTTTGTATGCGATGTAGCAAATAAAAAAAATTGTAATTGACAGATAAGTTGGGCAGAACTGAATAATCATTCTGATAATTTTTATATAGTCTTCACTAAGACTCCCAAACCCGGTCTTTTCTAGCACTGGGTCGTGAAACTAGTTGGAAACCGGGATTACAGTGCTGACAGATATTTCTTTGAAAATATTATTTTTACAAAATTAATAAGAAAAAAACATAAAACAACATTATTTATGGACAATGTGTTATGAACAATGACCGTAATAGCCCATTTGTTGGTTTTGAGCCGTTTCGCAAGGTAGTGAGTGTAGGTTCGTCTAGAACTAAACATTCAAATGTGGACTTTAAATCATATTTTATACAGGTCTGAATCGATGGTACAAGGTCGCTGGTCAATCGACTTATCATTTGAATTTGCAACTGCTTTTGCAATACTCGTAATTACAACAAAATCGATTATTCGTCATCGGTTCTTTTGTCGCATCCGTTTATGGAACGTTTAAATCAAATTTTCTATTTTATTTTCTTATATTTAATTTTCCAGTACCAGCACTTCAATCCCGATTCTGAAAAACATTCCAGGACCGGAAATCTTAGTCTTAGTCTTCTTTCTTTTAGTGAACGATTTTCAATTACATATTTGTATTGTATTGTATTAAATAGGTGTCTTGTAGCTAGTAGCAAAACTAACGCATGGAGGGGAGGGGGGGGGTCTTCATTCAATTTTGAATAGAAAATATTCTTTTCACCTTGGGTAAAATGTCAACAGTTACAGAGATAAGTGACATTTGCATTGAAAGAATTGAAAGTTTACATTTCCCATATTTCTGATTTATTTTCTGTAAAACGTTGAACTACAATTACAATAACATATGGTTAATATTAAGAATTCATTCACTTTAACACAAGTCAAATAAAATAATTAAAACCTTGCAGAAATTTAGAATTGTATTGACTGAAAAATCCAAAGCGTAAAGAATATTTTCTTTTTAAAATTGAATGAATAAGACTTCTCCAATTCGAGACACTCTGTGCAGTCTCGGAGTTAAGAACATATAAAAGCGTTGCTAGAATATAATATTAAGTATTCTCACAGGAGTGGGTTCAGGATTCAGCAGCAGACATCTTTCAGGACTTGTTCCTTCTGGGTAAATTTTTTCATTGCCAGTGTTTAATATCTGTAAACAAGAGATGTAGATTCAACGTAAATAGGTGCGTATTAAACAAAGGCGGTAAGGAGTAATAGCACAGAAGAACTCACTGTTGACCGGAGCAACGTACCTGAGACGAGTCAGAGAGGGGCTGCCCCTTGGTAGCGATGTAGTGATCATAGTTGCTGTAGCAGCCGACACCCGGCATGTTTTGGTCCCCCTCTTGACTAGTGTTGTCTCCCTGCGACAAGTTGTGTCCTACGACAACGCCTCGGTCAGTGTCTTCACATCCAGCCCGGACTGTGGCCCCCACCGCACACAACAAACCACTAAACCGTGCAATCTTGAAACTCGCCCCGGTTCAACACCGTTTAAAATTACAAATTATCATATAATTGGCGCAAAGGTAAAAAGTGTTTGCGGATCCTAGCTGCCGAAAGCTCGTACTATCTAACTACTCTTAATGAGGCATGTCTATGTTCATAAAATAGCGGTAATCATAAGAAGCCATGGATGGAATGTTTACTTGGTGTTCAAAATTACACTGAATAATTGGGGTGGGTAACCGCGGTCCGGACGGTTTCCGATTGTCATCAGTCTACATACAAGTTACAAGTCCACCACACCGAATAAATAAATGAAGCACATAACACATAGAGCCAATAATACACAGGGTGCACACAGTGTAACTTCCAATTGGTTTATTATACGTATTATCATCTTAACCGTAATGGTATGCAACGTCTGGATTGAGTTAAACCGGAATGTCGAGGTGTCATCTTTAGTGTTTGTTACTTGTACTAAGCTGTTGGTCTGTTGTCTTCTGAGGCCTCTATCAGAACACACTTGTCACCTGGAGGGAAGGAACAAAACTCTCTGAGTGCACCTCGTCACTGTCTCATGAATATTCATTCCACTAGCAACTAGATTGAAGCGCTCATGTATGAAAATGTATATTAAGTGAGTACTGAACAAAACAACTTGGACTAATGGCAGCGGCTAATGTTGTAGGCGACTAACGTGGGTGTGATTGAGACAATTCAGCCTGAGTTTTTGTGTTGCGATTGAACTTTGCATCGTATTTAATGGAAGTTTCACGATTGCATGCATTCAGTGCCATAGGAGAGAAACAAAATAGTGATATCTAAGTATTAGGCACTTGGCTAGAAGACCAAGAGTTCAGCAGTGGAAGTGAATATATTAACGTGCAGTAAATCAAGAGTGACTGACCTGTATCGACGATGACGTCTATGAGATCCATGCTCTTGGCGAAAGCGTCTCTGAGGTTGATATGATGGAAGGACACAATGGATCCCTCTCGTTTCGCTCTCTCTAGAGCTTCTCGCCTCTTAAGCGCCTTCTCACGCCTCATTTGGTTCTTGTAAAACTCGGCAAAGTTGTTGACTATGATGGGAATGGGCAAGGCAATCACCAGCACGCCGCATATACAGCAAACTGATCCGATGACTTTGCCCAACGGAGTTGTGGGGTAAATATCACCGTATCCGACTGTCGTCATGGTAATACCGGCCCACCAGAATGTTTCGGGAATGGATATGAATTTGGTTCCGGGCTCCTCCTTCTCGGCGAAGTAAGCCAGCGATGAGAAGATGAGGACGCCCATAGCCAGAAAGAGCATGAGAAGTCCTAACTCCTTGTAGGAGTTCCGCAGGGTGAAGCCCAGAGACTGCAGGCCCGTTGAGTGCCGAGCCAACTTAAGGATACGTAATATTCGCATGATACGGAATATCTGTACTACACGCCGAACATCTTGGAACTGATCCGTCGCATTCTTATTGGTCTCCAAAAGGAAAAGAGACACAAAATAAGGCAAGATAGCCAACAAGTCGATGACGTTAAGGCCACCCTTGAAGAACTTCCACTTGTCGGGAGAAGCGCTGAAGCGCAAGACGTACTCTAGCGTGAACCACGTGATGCACACGGCTTCCACCATGGCCAGCTGAGGGTTGTCAGTGATGGCTCCCTTTTCGTCGTACACCTGCATCTGGGGTATGGTGTTGAGCGTGAGGGCAATGGTGGACAGCACTATGAAGAGGATGGAGATCACTGCGATCACCTGCAAGCCACACTCACTGTACATTCTGGTTTCTCTTTCTCTGTCCTCTGTCTTATCTTTAAAGCGTGTTATATACATAACAGTTGTGATATTTATTGTTATTGCCAGAAGCTTTGATGCAGAATACACCATTCATTGTGTGGATACATACTCAACATTATACATTCATGTCAACTGATACCATAGACATATCCGTGTGGTTCTAGATTGTGTAAGTCACAGGTGGTGTTAGTGTGTTAGTGGTGTTATCAAACCAACGGTATAATTAGTCTTGTCAGTTGCATCGCAATCTCAATGAGTGTTGTGAATGTTGCAGTAATGTGTTGGTGGAACATTTACACTTGTTATGCCGCAGTGTTACCTTGTAAACTAAATTTGGTATTATTTTTTTAAAATAATAAATTTTATTAAAATGTTTGTTTTGACACAAACAACTTATATATAAATAATATATACTTATATATGCAATTAATTAATTGATTATAATAATTAATAAAGCGATACACCCCAAGATACAATTATTTACACACATATAGAATTAATATGTACAGACTCCAATTATTAGTCCAAAAGAATTCTACACTAAGGCCAAATTATGGTTAGCTTACAAGAAACCTTCAGCATGATTGTCAATGTTTACTATCTTCCATTTATATGTATAAGTATATTCAGGCACAATATATTAATGAAGCTATTAGAGCCGCCTCCAAGTATTCGTGATTCCAACTATCCGAATATCGAATAGTTAATAATAATATATTCGAATATTTGAATATATTTGTAAAATTGTTAAGAAAGGAATAATTAACTTTGGATGATAAATACATTCTATATATTTAAAATAAAAACACAATAATTGTAGAGAATTTAATTATTTTAATTTTTTAAATTGTATGTTAAAAAAAGACAACAAAAAATATATTGAAAAATAATGTTCAATTGATATGTTTATCTCACACCCCACGTGCAAGTTTTTTTCTCATTATTTTGTATATAACTTCTTGTTTGTCAGCTCAAGTATTTATGAAAACTAAATACTAAAGAATAATAGAAAGCCGACTTCGTTGTTGACAAAACAATGAAATAAAACGTGTTGTCATAAAGCCATAAAGATAAGCAGAAGATGTCCGACAAATGCGTTTACATCTTTGATGTCCGACTTCCATATAGCCGATACCTGAGTGAATGAATGAATGCTTGTGTACGACTTCCAGGGTCCGTAAACCTTGTTTTGTTCAGAAAAATATTAAAAATCTTATAATATAAATAAGAGCGAATACTTTACGAATACTTTTTAAAGTATTCGAATAACGAATACTTAAAAACAGGCAAATATATTCGGGGTTCGAATATTCAAATATTTGGATTGGAGGCTCTAGAAGCTATGTTTCGAGTAGCGAGTATACAAGTAACTGTGTGAATGTAAATATATATGATGTTAGTAATATGGAAACTAAAGCACAAATGCATATATAGCGATATGGGATGTAGTGTTAGGGGGAGTTGGTGTGGGTGCAGGGTATCGGGGCTGTGCCGACAGGCGATGCTGACGGCCGTCAATCACCGACAGATGACAGTCACCAATGGGTGTAGCTACCGACGGATGACAGTCATCGGTGGAGTCAGTCACTGGTGGGTGTCAGTCGCTGCCCGCGCAGTCCCGAGCCCGACATGACAAATGAAGCGACTGGTCATATTGCTCTGGCCCATCCCCGCCCACTCTGGGCTACCAACAATATAAGCCAAGTGTCAACGGAACCATAGGCACTATACTTTCCTATACTGAACTCTTTCCATGTTACCAAATGCAAAGGAGCATTATGTGACTGATCTGTCTTTCTATATAAAAAATGTTTTTTTTTTTACCAGGCTGGAATCATAAAACATGAGAGTATGATTACATGTATTATTTATTACTTCAATGTTCTAAGTTCATGCCCGTGCATTTTGATGTGTTTATATCTATTTAAGTGTCTATCTATGGTTTTATTGAGTATTCGTGCAACATACACAAGCGTCCAAATACACACTAGTGCATATAAAAACATTAGTTCATTATTACACATAATACGATACATAAATAATTATAAAAATATATATACATATTCACTATTTATTGGAAAAAATTAGCAAAAAATACAGGTGTCTCATAGATAGTCGCAAAAATTTAACAGGTGTATTCCTGCTTTGATAATGAGTCAAAAATGTTGAGTGAGTCAATTTTGCATTTTTTTAAAAATATTTCTGACTTACGTTTGGTAAAAAGTTACACTATCATTGCAGTAACTTATATCGATTATGAAAAATTAATTCGCTTCAATACAACTCAAATAAAATGATAAAAGCCTTGTAAAAAATTCTATTTTCAATTTTTGCAAGGTTTTTATCATGTTATTGGACTTTTATTAATGCGAATGATTTAACATAATCGATGTAAGTTACTGTAATGAAAGTTTAACTTTTTGCAAAAAATAAGTCAGAAATATTAAACAAAAAATGCAATATTTCATATTGCATATTTCTGTTACTATTGATATATAAGGTCATGGTTGCCTGAGTATTTTTTACTCATTGTCAAGGCAGAAATCCAGCTGTGAAGTTTTTGCTACTAGATATGAGACATCCTCTATACTGGTTCTCTTGAGTACATATTTCTTTTTCAGTTAAATACTAGAGAACAATATATTTACCCCTGCTAAATAAAGTATAAGACTAACAAATAAGTAATTTTTAGTTGTTCTTATATTTTGTATACATTAAGCAGTAATTTTTCTAAAATATATTGTATTCTTTAATGTTCTGTTAATTATTAAAATATATTAAAAAAACTACTGCCACATAAAAATGTATCAAGTACTTGTGAAATACTACAACAGCTAAAAATGACCTGATCATTGGTTTAAATACTCTTTGCAGAAGCAGACAAAATACTCTGCTTTTATACATATGAACCTACACAATCGACAAATATGAAATAAAAGCATTTCATTTGAAATATGTATAACAGAATTTACTAAAGAATCTGTATTCTAACGCATTTTTCTTTCCTTTTTTTTCTCCACTTATTGAACATTTTCATCTCCTTTTGCAGAAATTTTATATTAGAATTAAATTTAATTATTTGGAGCCCTCATTATGCTGTTCATATAAATAATTTAGACAATCAAAAATATTTTTTTTTGATTTATCAATTTCAAACTAAAAAAACCATTGATTATAACATTTGTAGATCTTGTGGCTTTCTTGAAAAATTAGAGACTAAAAGAATAGTGAAGGATCTTGTCTTTTTACATAAAATAATAAACGGAACTATTATTGACTGCCCTCACCATCTATTAGAACGTATCTGCTTGCGTATTCCATCCCACGAAACTAGAAGTTTTACCTTAGAAACCGCAGCCACTATATAGGTAATTAATTACTTTTAAATTCACCACTGCAAAGGTGTCCTAGATTATCAAACAGATACGCACAGGTAGACGTTTTTTCCACTAATCTTATTAAATTCGAATACGTTTTAATATTTTGAAAGATTATATCTATACATAATACTATTAACACATACTGTAGCTTGTGTTATTGCTTAATATTGTAATATCTTACCTACAATATATGTAAAAGCCCTAAAGGGCGTTAAATAAAAAAATAAAAATATGTTGTCGCAAATCAAATGCAAGAATTAATTAAAATTTGTGAAATGTACCATTTAGAATTAAAATAAGTTACTGTTCAACAGGAAATTTCTGTCTTTGGAGACATCAGTTCTCTGCAGAAGGTAAGAATACATTGGATCTGTAGAATATTGACTTTCATAGATGCATTTTTATTTTATTTTAACTCATCTTAAGACAGGGATAATCAAAACAGAATGATAAATTATTTTATCTGACATTCAATTATGTAGGTATTTCAAATCAAATTTCAATTTAATCAGAATAAAGGATCGAACATACTGAGAGATATAACTTCATTACGGTAAAGTGGGTTTTATGGTAAAAGCATAAAATGCTTTATTTGTTATATCTGCCAGATTTGAAACTTGTGCATGCATGTGCGTCCATCAATTGTATAGTTTTGTAAGACGTTTTCTGCTGTTTTCAGCATTCCTGTTTCATCATATTTTGTGTAATAACAAATTTTTTTGCATAATGCTCATACAATGACAGATTCTCATGGATAAACGACATCTTATTTTCAGAATAAATTATACATCTCATGCCGCTAGAACTCTATAATAAACTCTATAAAATTCCTTTCTTTTGAATACGAAAAGTGATTCACATGGAATTAATTGAATAGCTACATATTATTTTTAGTAAAATACAATCTAATTCTATGAACTATCCTAATGTGGACTATGACCTAACCTAGTACGTACTATAACCTAACTTTAAATGATATAAAAATAGGAATTATATGTAATAAAATAAAATATTTGTAATCAGATGCACCAAATACTTTAAATAGATAAAAACTATTTTCTTCTGTTTCATATCTACAATAATGGAAGAAATCTTTATAAAGGATTTGATTAATTAAATTGGTCTTCATGTTATTGTATCATAATATCAGCAGATGCAATAGCAGATCTTGATACAGACCATAGAATGAACACTGCATGGCTCATCTCAGCAAAAATACCGATGGAATATTAGAATTCTAATAAGGACAAAAATAAATGTTTATAGTACAGGAGATAGACAAACTACGCTCTAAAGATCGGTGTTGAGAAGGAAAAAACAGATAGACAAGATGTATGTAGCTGAAATGAGTCAAATAATTAGACAAAAGTCAAAATCCATAATGAAAAAAATAAAAAAGGCTGACTCAGAGAGTATGGATATGTGATGCGACAAAAAGATCGCATGATCAAGATCAGATGAGTATCAAGACTGATAGGAGAAGATCAGGAAGATTATGATCAGCACAGATAGCTTCAATCATTTGCAATATTAAAGATTTCAATGTGACCAAAGATGCAGCCCAGAACAGAAAAAAATGGAGCAGAGTAGCCTACTATATTGGTATGAGTCGGGTAAAGCTAAGTAGGAATAAAAGTAAAAGTTGGGTTTTAATAGGGTAATGTGGAAACGAGTCAATCTCAATGACATTCATTGTTACTTGCTTGATTTTGAAATCATCAACTCTTTGAAGGTTGAAATTATCCAGTAATTTTTTTCTTACAAATATTATTGTTGAAGATTAACCTAAAATTTTTATAATTACAAAAGGGGTGTTTTAAATCTTTCAATTTGAATTGCATTTATTGTATGTCTGTATTATCTGTAATTCTTTAGATTGAAACCACAATTCACGATTTTATTTGTAAATCTGGCATCTGAGATGTAACTAAATTGTTGAGAGGAAATAATAAATAGTAAATAAAAATAAAATCAGTACCGTTATTTCTTGAAGCACAAGACACACCTTCGTTACTGATGTACCTGCATGTAAAATCCAAATAAATTAGCTGAAAACGTCTCTTAAATGGTAAATTTTCTTACTTCTAAATAATTGAGAATTGCACTGAAAAATATGAATAATGTACATATTTTATTTATAAAAGTTGAAATATATATTTTAAAAATGATAATTTAATTGGTGAAAAATGAAACCAATAGCTAGTCGGGAAGTATTATCAAGCAAGTCTTTGTCAACTATCCGGTACAGACGGATGCTGATGTTTTAATTTAAATCTAGAATCACTTTCACACATTCAAACAAACAAATGTGTTCATCCAGCTTCACCTGCCAGCAAGTAGCTCCAAGGACTGCATTCTACTCCATTCTTATCACATTGTCGTTCCAAATGTTTACCACAGCATTTTATGCAGAATGATTCATAAACTGAGGGCCACAATATGAAAAGTAAAACCACTAGAATAACTTTGAATGAGCGTATTCATGCTCTTCATATAAACAAAAATTATATCAATTGTTTTACTGATCTACGTGGAATGATAATTAATCTCCTGTTTAGAGTTTTCTGGGATACCCTGTCATGTCATGGATCGCTATTAAAATAGTCCACTCCTAAAGCAATGGAATTGGTCTAATGTATTTTCAATCGCCGGAGGCAATATTCAAAATCGTTGTTTGTCATGGTGTCTAGAGCAAGCATGATAATCCTTTGCGTCATTGTCTTGCTTCGATTGATTTTTCTTCTTAGTCTTGATATTGAGGAATATAAAAAAGTAAGAGGGGCTGAATTAAATGAGTATTGCATGTGTTAGAGAGTGTTCCAACATGACGATTCCATTTTTGGCAATAATGCAATGCTTTACCATACTGAAGCTTTGTTCTGAGGCAACATCCAGATTTTGTTTGGAAACAATTCAGGTCGGACACACTTGATTTGTGCTTGTTTAGTCGAATAGTTTGTTCTTCGGTAACAAATTCCAGTGTTTTCTCTTTAGAGTTTTCTGAAATATGAGTTTCCTGAAGTATTCTGCTATGCGTATATGACATTTCTGGCTGACTATCTTGAAAAACTTTAAGTGGAAGACATTGAACAGTCGTAAAAATCCATGGACCTTTTTAAATTCCGATGACATTCCGCAATCAGCTCATTACCAATGCCGAAGTATTGCCACATAATGTGAACAAAAAGTATTCTACCAATGTAATTGTCAGTCCCGATGTGCGTACATATAATTTCCACATGTTATTTAACAATCGCTCTGTAATTTGGCAGAGACATATTCCTGATGACAATAAAATTCATTAAATTTACAAAATCAGTACATATTTACTTACTATCATGCCATTTCCGGGGTAGGCACAGAGGATAGAGCGCCACACTATTTTGTCCTGATAGATAACTCTTGCCTCATCCACATTCGTACATCTTCGCATGCAAGCTTGGTTAATCTGGTCATGCCACATCTTCCGCGGTCGCCCTCTCTTTCTGGCGCCATCAACACATGCATTATATATCTTTCTTACCATTTTTTCCTCATTCGTTCGCTCAACATGATTGGTATAATCAACAAAATCAGTATAATTATAAAAAAAAATGTTATCATCATTACATAATTTCCATCTTTTGTCGTTCATTGTGAATTATGACCTGTACATAAAATATACACATGACATACATAAATTAAATAGTTAACACTATAAACTCATCTTTAAACACATCTAGGGTAAACATTACAAAACCAACATCACGTGGGTACGCTGTGAAATCTATTTTGTATACAGTTCAAATATTCTAAACTACAAGTGAAATTACCATAGTACCGATAACTATTAGATTTTTGTAACTTAATGTTACTGATTTTTTAACCTACATTCGAGTAACTTTATTGTACGTAATAACTACTTACGTTTACCTCAAAAGTGTGTCTTCTACTTCAAGATATAAGTAGTAAGTAGTCTATGAAAGTCAAAAAAACAATTAATTTTTATCTAGACAAAGCATACCTCTAAAAAGCGGTGAACATGGCGCGACACAAACAACCAATGAAAATGAATAAATGAACTATTAAAACATGAATATTATACAGTAGGTAAATGTAACTTGGAAACTTCACAAGTAATTTTAAAAATAATTTTCATAACAGTCAATTGTTAGATTGTAAAATATTTTGTAAAAAATTAAATGTTTATATTAGTAAATAATCTATCCAATTAATAAAATAATAATTTACTTTCTTTCTAAATATCATTTACGTGAAAAAAAAAGAAAAAATAATTTTGTGAGAATTTTAAAAATGTGCTCTGGCATTAATTTTTAATCAGATGGAAATGACTATAGTAAAGTAATATAGTCACGCCTCACTTAACTACCACACTCGCAACCATTATCATAGGTCCACCAACAATGCACTCTCTCTGTGACTACCATTACATCTCTGCATCCCTTCACCATCAGCGTAGTCAACAGAGATGAGACATTTAAAGTTTATATTCCATTGTCTACCTCCAGAGCCAATTGAGTGGGGGCTCAACTACGTTGATGACATCAGGCCTTCCTGAATTTACAGTGCATATTGTCGATGTTAAGTTGGTATTATTCACTGTGTCGATCAATCGCACACCATTCACCAATGGAATTTTTTTTTTTATAGAATAATTATAAAAATTTGAAAGAATATATTTTATCTTATGGGACTTTAAAATAATTTTGATTCACGCTATCATATTTTGTGTGTGACGTCACTTGACTTAGACGACGCGGCTGGTGTTCATTTAGTACCTATTAGTGGAGGATCTCGACTAGGTGAAATGACGTCACAGGTGAGGCGAGGCCACTATCATTCCGCGCTTAAATATTTAAACTTAAATAATCTATTTCTCGGTCACTTATTGACGGATTTTAAAATATTACTGGTTTATTAGTTATGATCGATATTTTAATTCCATTAAGTTAAATATAGTATTGTCAAAATCATGAAACTTCTCCATTATAAAACTTTATATGTTACATTAAAATAACATAAAATAACATAAATGAGACTGTTTATCGAATAGTCAGTAGAACGGAGCCCGGTCATTAGGTGAGGAGTGGCTATATTTATTTTTCTACTGCGATGTATTTACACATAATTGTTTTTCTACATTTGAATATAGTCAAAATAAGTGATTAAGTTGCAAACTTGTCTAAATACATATGATTGAAATTATGCTAAAATATCTACTGAATTATGTAAATCTAAAAAAATAACCATACTTCACCACCAGAAAAAGCAGACATCAATATAATATCAATTGAAAATCTCCAATTCTGCTAGAGCCGATCACTTATAAATTACACACTAATAAACATCAGGTTTATACATACGTATATAATTAAATTATTTTATAGTATGTAGACACCTGAATATTTATAATTTATTTTTTAACATTTTATTCAATCAGAATAAAATATGAAATTAAAAAATATAAAATAATTATTTATAGAAAATTATATTATTGAATTAGTGGATTATTCTGAGCTGAACGGGATAAAATGTACGCTTGCAAAAATGATCTTTATCATTATCAAAAATGGACCTAGTACATATATATTTTTATTAGGTACTCGACAAAAAAATAACCTTCGATATCTCTTACATTAAGTATTGTAACTAACATATAAGTATTTTTTTGTTATTCTAGTATTTTGCATATACATACTTTAAGTAGTAATAATTTTTTTATATATGTATATTGTATTCTATTATGATCAATTTAACACAATATATAATTTTTTTTTACTTATAATAAATGAATTAAATTATTTATTAGTTACAAGGATAAGAAAATATATATTTGAAAATAACAGGACATTTCAAAGGGGTCAACTATGATAAATTATCATTTTTACTAGTGTAATTTTAGACCATTAATTTGTTAATTGAAAAAAAATTATATGCAAAATATATATTTTACAACAAAATAAACCACAGCATCCTTTTCAATAGGACCTTGGCTGTTGTTAATGCAGAAAAGCACATTATTAATAATTTTAATTTACACACAAACATAAAGTATGTGCTCGCATATGGAAATTACTTCACGAATTAGAAGCATTATATTTTTTAAATAGTTATTTTTTATAAAGGAAACATATCTTTTTAAATAGCATAAGTTAGAAATTATAATAAATATTTATGGTTCTATTATACGAGTCAAAGATGTCAATAAATATCTCTAAAATGTGAATATTT
The DNA here is from genome assembly GCA_016648135.1 of Agrypnia vestita. Lineage (NCBI taxonomy): Eukaryota > Metazoa > Arthropoda > Insecta > Trichoptera > Phryganeidae > Agrypnia > Agrypnia vestita. The sequence goes on from JADDOH010024029.1 coordinate 98,722, forward strand.
TCCTGAAAAGTAAGGTTGGTTAATTTGTATTAGGTATACGGAAAAGTTACGACACAAGGAAACTATTTATTTATACTAGTCTTGCATTGTTTTCTAAAATCTAAGAACACTTATCACCCAGATGGCGATCAGACACTAAAATTAATTCAACATCCTAGCTAAAAACACTCATGAAATAATAATCAAGGATGTATGTATGCTGTCATGTTAAGTTATCTGAACAATATTTTGATTTTAAAATATGTAAATAGAAATAAGTATTACCCTTGCAGCGATACTCGTGGTGGGTTTTTCCAACAGGTCCCAGAGCCATTTTTGATATTGAGCACACGTCCCTTGACCAAACTCTTCCTCTTCCCTCTGTCTTAAACTCTCTGCTTCCTTCCTCATCTCCTCGTGTACGTGTTCCTTTCTCTGGTGGTATTTGTGCTGACAACACGATTCCAGATACAGCTCGTCGACACCCCAATACTCTAGATCATCACTGAATGCCAACACACACATTTCGTCCACTAGGTGGAGTTTCCCTGTCCGATAGAAATTTAGTATTGAGCTAAAGCTTTTGGGGTGGCGATCGAAGAAGTATTCGTTGTCAACGAGGGAATAGTCGTCGCAGAGTTCGGTGATGGCGTCGTGCGTGTTGCAGTCTCTCAGCCGTCCGAGCCGGGTGTGGGGTAGGCGTTCCAGTGTCCTCCACATGACTTCATGCTTCACGCCACCGACGTTGATGCTGACACGTCGGTTTAGCGCCTTCGACCGCATTATCATGAATGGCTCAGGTGGTAAAGAGGACATCGATCTGAAAATCAACAATAAATAATAATTCATTGATTTGAGACATATTATTTTACTTGTTGAATGCTTTGAAACAACTTCACTCGTACTGTAAGCATGTATGTATATTAATTGACTTATTTATGTTCAATGAAACTGTTCAATTGACCATGAAAAAAATACTTAACGTCGTGTCTAGGGAATGCAATCCTGATCCCGCGAGATCTCGAGGCTTTTTACCAGATCAATCCCGAACCAGAAATCGGACGAGATTATCGGGATTCATCAGAATTTTTTATGTTTTGTATGTTTAATTATATATGTCTATAGAGCTTTTAGTAAGTACTTAAAACTTATGTTCATGTCACATTCAAATAATGAAAATAGCTTTGAATAATATTTGTAGTATTTTATCAACCTATCATAGTAATAAAAACTACTAATAGTTAGTAGTTTTTACTCTTCTACATTGACTGATTGATGCTTGGAAAAATGCCTATAAAAACTTTAATGCAATGATTAATAATGAACATTTTATTAAAATTGCTGATATAAAAATGCAAGGCATTGTCGTTAATTGCTATTCAGCTCTATAAACAAAAAAAAACACAAAAGTATTCGGTATCCTGATCCGTAGGATCCCGCGGGATTGGAAATTCTAATCTCGAGGGATCCCGAAAGGGCAATCCCCACTCGGGATTGCATTCCCTAGTCGTGTCCGTATTAGCATAATAAATCCTAATACAAAATTTAGGTATTTTTGTCTACTTATTTAGTAATGCTGTTGTGCTAAATAATACGACGAATGATGATATTATTATGTAGTCTAACAAGCGTACCGCTGCACGAGAAGGAACATACCCATTACTTCCGTGATATAAAATGCAATAGAAAACATGCAAGCTCGAGCATCCACTCCCGAGGCAGGTAATGTAATTTGAACGGGAAATGCAACCTGGATGATAGAGATATATGCATGAATAATACATGAACTGCTCTACAGGGGAAGTAGCCATTTACAAATTTTGATTAGATAAAGAAAGATTACACAGAGTTCTTCAAGAAATACGTAAAAATATCATTAGTCAATCAGAATACATATCGCCATTATCATCATCATCCATCAGTCTCGACTGCCTGTCACCGTTTTTTTCCGTCGGTGGCATCTCTCTTGTGGCTATCCCAGAGGTCGACAGTCTATCACAACATCATTAAGCTATCTCAGCATAGGCTTATCGATATTCCTGTGTCCTCGAGGATAATTTAAGTTATTTATTTTTATACGCAAATTCTTGATCTTCCATGTGATGTATGTTGTTTGGTTTCATATATCTCTATCTCCAAACCACTGTCATATATTGGGCTATAAATTGTATGAAGAATTTTTTTCAAAGACGTCTAGAGTCCTTTCATCGTTTTTGTTAAAATCTAACTTTCAGAATCATAAATGAAGGCAAGTTTTACGAATGTTTTATACACGACAGAATTTATTAGTTTTGAAAATAGATGCGAGTTGAGTTGGCAAATACGGCCAAAAAACTGTTTGCTAACACGATCGTTCTGTTTTTTTATTCGCTGTACTGTCAGTATTAATTACAAGTGATTCAATGTGGGAGAATCTTTCAAGAGTATCATTAACAGGTTTGGCAGTCACTTGGTGGTATAGCTTTTTAATTAAAATATATTCTTTAAATAACCTTGTGTAACATGCATTGAATTAATTATTCATAGTTATTATTATTTTACTAATAGTTTTTGAAAGAACAGATTTTCCCCTCAACAGGTGTAAATGGAAACAAAAAAAATGTACATATGTGACGATTTATCAGGTGGGGCGGTTGGGTATGAGGGGGGTGGGGGTAATTTTGGTATTTCTGTGAAATATTATTAGTAGAGATGAAATATTTGTAAAACTCATATTATTGATTAATACCTATTTTCATTTTCCGAATAAACAAACGATTCTATCGGAATTCATAAACTTAAAACTCCTCCACTCGGTCCCATATAAACAATATTTCCAAGAAATAATAAAATTTCCCCCACCTCGCACATCCAACGCATTTGTCGCATCAATATTCTTACTATTTTCAAAATAAGCTAAACGCTTGTGCTATGTAAGTAGGACTGACTTGCTGGTGTCCTGAAATGGAGTTTGAACCACTGACTGATGGATCAGTAGGTGAGAGTCATAACCACTACACCAACAAATCACTCAAATTTAATTTAATTTTCGTTATCATTTACCACCTGTCGTTGGGAAGTTTTGTTCTTTCTGAAACTAGTCGTGAAATAATAATAACTCTTAATAATTAATTGTGTGCAAGTTAAACAAGAAGTTAATTAATTATTGTATTGGAATCTTTCAGCAGGATTATATTTATCATTGATGTGAAGTTCTCTTATTATTAATAATGCCAACTTGCGTACATTTCAGTTAACATTAACTCAATTTTCATTGCTGATTTTTCTTTAGTCACTCAATGTCGTCAGCAGAGTTCAGCCATTGTATGATCATATTTATCATTATATGAAGTTCTCTTATTATTAATAATGCCAACTTGTAAACACTTCAGTTAACATTAATCTGATTTTCATTGCTAATTTTTCCTTGGTCAATCAATGTCATCAGTAGAGGTAAGCGACTGTATGAACTAAATAAAGATTATGCAATTGGTTTCAATTTTGGCATCACATATTGCTTTTTCCAATGCTATATTAAACCGCTGTGTTTATCACATAAGAGCTTAAGACATTTGGGCTTTCAACAACACTGCGAAAATGGATGGAGTCAATCAAATTGATGAGCTCTGCCTGATTACACTATTTTGTAGTAGATAACGAACAACATACATCTGTGCCGGGATTGTGGGAATGATGGATAGACTTCCACGCTCGGAGTAAACAATGATCAATCATACCATTATCAACAAGTACAATACATGTAACACTGAATACTCGTTATGACATTAATGGCAATATTCATTCTGTTTTATTATTAGGTAATGAGATTTATATTTCTTATTAAACATTTGTTCTGTTTATTAATTTATAATATCTTTATGTTTATAATACAAAGTATGTCTGTCACTGCTTGCTGTAATATAGTAAAATACTAATGTAGCGAGCAGGGCACCGAATGTAGTGTTTTACTTTTCTGCGTAAATCTTCAGCGACAATGCTACGAGGTAATAATTTCTGTAAACACTTTCAGGTGACGTAAACCAAATAATTATGTTATCACAATTAAAATGATTTCGTTGTCTGTCTGTCTGTCCCCGTAACTTTGTGTAACGTCCGTAACTTTTTTGTCATTTTTTTTTAAAAGATTTTTTTAATAAAATAAATAAATACTTATTCCTAAGGAACTGACATGTAAAAGTACAGTCATTTTTGATGGGTTACAGCTTCATTCATTCATAATTAGATATATAGTTTTATGAAATCAAAAGTTTGAAAGTGCCAAGAATCGATCCAACTACTATTGTGCTAAGAGCCATTGCTTCATTAAATTGTCGTAAACGTATAAAATATTTGTCGTAATAGACCTGATGGCATTAATTTATATTTCATTATTTATACATTCTTGGCATATCACTTTAATTTCCTCAAAATTTTTGATATACCTTTGTGGTACCATTTTATAAATATAATAATCAACACTTTGCTTTGACCACAATAAATCTTCACTGTAAAAAATTCATGTTTCGGCAGCGATGCTCACTTCTAAAATGAATTTTCAAGTATAGACAGTTATGGTGGAAGAGGAATCATCTAATAGAATTTAATCACATTTTTGATTTGAATATCGGTAACAAAATTTTATCTACTTATACTAGGGGTTTTGGGCTTGGATTTCGAAAGATACGAAAAAACAAATAGAATTAGAAAATAGAAACAGAAATAGTAACAAGCTTAAATATTAAAGGGCTTAAGATAATTGTAAATGTTTATTTCTACATCTCATTCAGTCGACAATTCAGCGGTCCCAATATGCAATACGCCTCCTGAATATATTTAAAACCTGTAAAACATTTAATCCTTTGCCGGGGTGGCACATGTTTTTGTGGCAATTCATTCGAGTTGTCTGAAAGGTAACAAATGAAAATATAGAAGGGGCTCGAGTGTCTCTGGTGGCGTACCTGGCCTTGTGTAGCATGGTGGGTGGCGTGTCCTCAATGGAGGGGGGCGGGGGCCCGAGCTCCCAGCGCGGGCCCGGCGCCCCGTCCGCAGGCCGGCCGGCGGGGGGGCCCGGCGCCCCGTCCAGGGGCCCCCCGTCGCGGCAGCCGCCCAGCATACCGGCGCCTCACCTCATCCGCCGAGCCCGCACTCCCGTCTCAGGATCATCTGCAACCGTGCGCACCGTTAGCTACACTCATTTCACATTTCATCGAATAATGTCACACTCATATGCAGTAGAGCCTCGTTAGTACGAAATTCAAGGGACCCAAAAAAACATTTCGAATTATGCAAGACCGCATACAAAAAAAATCGCTATGGGATTGCGAAATTCGCCAAAAATCTTTTAGGTATGTACGAAACCATAAGAAATTTGAGTATTTTAAATAAAAAAAAAAAATTATTTAAAAAATGCATTGCCTTTATTGGCTTAAATGTATTTAGAATGGACATTGTCACCTATTTAATATAAATACTGAGCATTAAAAGTAAAAAAGTAACCCATAAAAACCAAGTTTTTATAATACTCCCTTTCTTTGTAAAATATAACAACAATTAAAGACGAATTAAAACATATAACATAACACTAAACTTACAGTCATTTAATATATTTCTAAAATGTCACATGTTTTGAGCTTTGATAAGACACTTCGTGCTTTGAAGATTAAATTCTAAAAACATTTGTCAGTGAATTTAGATTTTCGATATTCGTAGTGAAGTACCTATTATATTAGGTCCTTACATATGAAATTCACGTTTAGTATGGGAGGAACATAAAGTCGATTTTTTTTTATTATAATATATTTATTTAATCAAAGTATGTACCATTGCTATCTATGCACTTTTGCCATCTCATAGGTAGTTCATCGATCCTTTTACTAAAAAAACCATTCGGAAGGGAATCAATAAAATCTTTGAAGGCGGTTTGGACTGCCCCATCGGAGTTGAATTTTTTCCTTTGCAAGAAGTTATCCAAATTTCGAAAAAAATGGTAATCTGTTGGGGCAAGGTCCGGAGAGTACGGTGGATGTCTTAGACATTCCAATTGAAGCTCCTCTAATTTGGTAGCCGTCTGTTGTGCAGTGTGTGGTCTAGCGTTATCATGAAGCAGCAGTGGCCTAGAGCGATTAACCAGCCTCGGTTGTTTAGCAGCTAGCTTTTCCATCATGGTTTGCAGTTGCTGACAATAGACATCTGCCGTAATCGTCTGGCCAGATTTAAGAAAGCTGTAGTGAACGACACCAGCACTAGTCCACCAAACGCTCACAAGTAACTTTTTTGGAGTCAATTTTCGCTTGGGGCATGGTTTGGCTGGTTCGGCAGGGTTCAGCCATTGCGATGAGCGCTTCCGATTATCGTACAGGATCCACTTTTCATCACAGGTAATGATTCGATTTAAAATCCCTTCATTATTGTGCCGGTTGAGTAATGCAACGCAGCAGTCAACGCGCGTTTGTTGATTTGCTTCACTCAATTCGTGAGGTACCCACATTTCAAGCTTTTTCACCTTACCAATTTGCTTCAAGTGAATTAAAACAGTTTTATCACTAACACCGCAGCCTGCAGCTAACTCGGATGTGGTTTGCGATGGATCCGCTTCCACAATAGCCTTCAATTCTTCATTATCAATTTTGGTCTCCGGCCGTCCACGGGGCTTGTTCTGCAGGTCGAAATTTCCAGAACGAAAACGTTGGAACCAAAAACGCACTGTGTTTTCTTTTGCGGCACCGTCTCCATACACATCATTAATCCTTCGAGCCGTTTCTGCAGCACTGGTGCCACGGTGGAACTCGTACTCGTAAATAACGCGATATTTCAAGTTTTTCATTTTGTAAACTGAGTCTCGCAAAGAAAAAAACAATTGAGGAAAAAAAAAATGAATTATAATTTTCAAAACACAAATACATGAGTAAATAGCTGTATAAATTTGGATTTGGAATTCCTAACCAAAGAGAAGATATTTGAGATCAAATTTGCCAGTACGGTAAAACGTCAATTTCATATGTAAGGACCTAATATATACCGACGGAGTAATTCAAATTTAGAAATTATTCCGCGACGTTATCGGGCCGCTGTAATCAAACTTTTCCAATGATTGCAATTTGAAAAAACTAATAAAATTTCTAAAAATCCGAAATTATACTATAATTATTAATTTTTTTAACGAAAATTTAATAGATCATCTTGATCGACGCCACGAGTCTACTTGCCAAGTTTTAACTCGATTGGATCACGGGAAAAGGGTTCAAAATTTATCCAAAGTTTTTTCACCCGGCAAGCCGGCAAGCAAGTAGACGCCACGAGTTAAAAGAAAGGAAGTAAAAATAGGCTAAATATATAAATTATAGATATAACTAAGCGTATAATTTAATACTTCTCACCTTTTGAATGAGTGGGTGAGTCTTTTTTAGTTATTTTTAAAATTTTCAACAACACTTTCAAATATAAATTCATTTTCATAACGTTTAGGTACAGTTTACGCAATTAGCAGGGAAGCCAATTAACTGCCGACTCAACAGAATAATGATTTATTTTTGTATACATTTCATATAAATATTATATTTGTATATTTTTAGAACCTCCGCGAGCCTGCGTTATTTTCAGAATAAAAAGTCGAACTCTGTCGAAGCGTTGAACACTTGAACGGCATCGTAGGGAAGACATCAGGCGTCTGCGTTAGCGAAGGGAAAAACTACATTTCAAAATGAAGACTACAACACACACGCGTTCACCAGTTTGAAGACTACAAAGTGTACACTACAATTGTAGTAAAAATACACGAAGTGAAGTAATTGTAGTACTAACATTTTGCGACCTAAAAAAAAAGGTCGCCAATCCCAAAGTTTCCAGAGATTTCTTCGATTTGTTCCAACATTTTTTTACATAAAAAATGAACTATTTGAAGTATGTGCTCGTACTTTCGATAACTTAGAAGTGTGTGTACTTTGTAGTGTTAGCTTTGAAATGAAGTGTACTATTTGAAGTATGTACAGTTGCCGACAAACTTCTTGAAATTCTTTGGCGTAGTGGGGGAATGCGCAGAAGACAAAATTTGGGTCTCTTTGCAATACATGCGCAAACTTCCCCCCACTACGCCGTAAAATTTCAAGATTGCCGGCTACTGCACTTTCAATAACTTTTAAGTGTGTGTAGTTTGTAGTGTGCACTACACTTCAAAACGTGTGAAGTGTGCACTTCAATGTAATGTAATATTACATTGTAGTAGTGATGGGTCGTCGACGTATTTACCGTCGACGAAACGAGACCATCCACGTCCGTCCATCGACGAGTCGATCAACTAGTTGAATTCGTCAACTAGTTGACGCGTCAACTTCGTTACGCGGACGTCGCGGACGTTCTATCTAAACATCGGAACGATGGTCAACTGTCTACGGTTCGACACGACGCTGCTCGACGGCTCAACCGTTGGCTATTTTTATTACGTTAATTTTTAAAATTTAAAGAAGTTCGAATGAATATAGTTTCGGGGAAAGTAAAACCGCTACTTGTGCTTGTATGTAAAAATAAATATTTTATTATTTATTTGTTTACGCACATTATAGGCTTTTACATATTGTTTTATATACTTCTTTCTGTATATAATAAAGAAAGAAGTAGGTATACACAACAATATCAGGTGTAAGCAGTAAAATATTAGTTCAATGAAAAATAAAATAATTAAACAGAATTGTTTTATTTTATACAGCGCAAAATTGGGAATTCACCGAAACGTCGCAGGTGCACATCGCACAAATCAAGTAAAAAATAATAGATAATAGCTTATTAAGCCTATCTCACCCTACGCATGCATTCAAATTTCAAGTCTCTGTCATAGTTCGTGTACACAGACCTGCACTCTATGGTCGTGTACTTTAGAGTTGAAATGAAATTACCCGTCGAGCCGTCTTTGACATCTATGGCATCTACAAGTCGACAGCGAGAGATGAGAGAGAAATAAACGGAGACGTTTTGTCTTGCTCTCGCTCGTTGCTTTGCACTACGTTGAATCTCGAATCGTCCACCGTCCACGACGTCCGCCGTCCATCGTCTACGAATTCAACTAGTCCATGCGATAAACGTAAACCGTTGACGCGTCAACGCAACGTCAACGGTTGATTTCAACTAGTTCGTCCATTCAACGCCCATCCCTACATTGTAGTAGTGAGTACAGAGCGGACCTATCACTATAGCGTATCACCGTATAGGAAAGCTCTCCATCAAAAATAGTCGGACAAATGAACTTCGTGTTGATAAATGCTGTTAGCAACGAGATAGTCGGCGGCGCTATATGCATCATCACCATAAAGAAGGTGAAGTATCTCAAACAATCCCATAAAACCCATTTTTAGTTTGATCGCCCCAACTCAAACGTCGTAAAACATACGAATATATTCAGCCAGTGGGTTGCAAGCCAATATGGTGCATTGGCACTGGTTAGATACGGGTACAAATGGTTTCCGCCTACAATACATGAGGGGTATAAAAGCAAAGGCAGCAATATCCAAAAAATCTATGTAAATGTTTTTAATGCAGTCGCCGAAGATAATAATTTAGAATATAATGAATTGGAGATTTTACAGCAAATATAGCTCTGTCACTTTCAAGACTATGTTTCCAAATCATCATTAAAAGCAAGGGCAGCAATATCCTCATCAACCAATCAACACCCTAGGTTGTGTGACAAAATGGCCGCTTCATATTCAAGTGGGATTTGATGTCGATTTTAGATTAAAAAAGCAATATCTATATTTAAAAGCTAAATATTTATTTATGCACGCATTCAAAAGGAAAACTGATGTGGCAATTGTTATTAAAAACTTGTTTCCAATTAGGTGTAGGTTTCATAGATTCCAGAGAAATTTCCTTGTTTTTATATTCCTCATATCGATATTGATACTTTTCCTAGCGCTAAGATGGACTTATTTCATGTGTTTACGGATAATAGTTAATGTTATCGATGGATTTGACGTTAAGGTGGTAGAGATTATTCACGATGATCAACAAATCAATACTAAGTGATTATATATATTCTGATAGAGTACTGATTGTTTACATACTTATTGATTAAATATACCCTGATGAAACTACACGGTCGCAGCGAAACCCGGTCGGTAGGACCAATACGAAAATAAAGTGGTGATAAAACAAAGATTATTATTTTATTAATTTAATTAATATAATTAATTTTTTTTTAATAGAGATGCGAACACGGAATACATGTCACATCAATATTCTTACTATTTTCAAACTAAGCTAAAAGCTTGTGCTATGAAAATAGGACTAACTTGCTGGTCTGGAGTGAGGTTCGAACCCGCGACCTTTGGATCACGAGGGGAGAGTCCTAACCACAGGACCAACAAGCTACTCGATTATTTATAATAAATAAATAAATTGTATATAATAAATTGTAATTAATAAATAATAAAATAATAAATTGTATATAATAAAATATAATAAAAAAAATTATAATTGAATTAACATTTGAAAAAAAAATGTAAGGTTTTTGTTATTTTATTTGAATCGGGTATATAAAGCGAATGAATTTTTAATCAAACGTAATAATATCGTCGTCTGTCCGTCCGTCTGTCTGTCCGCCCGTAACTTCGTGCAACGTCCGTAATTTCGTTTAAATTCATGGTTAAAAAACTAAATTAAGCTGTCGGAGATGGAGCTGGAACCCCGGGCCGGCAACCCGAGCCTGCCGCTCTACGCGTGTTGCTACGGCCGCCTCTCCGTGGACCGCCTTAAAAAACTATAAATATATACTTAGGGTTAGCAAAGGCGCGAACCAATGTTCCGTTATTTTTGACATGTTACAGATAGTATTCCATATAAGTTACTTTAGCGATACTCTAATATTTTACAGAAAATAAGTCAGAAATATTTTTTAAAAATGCCAACTTTGATATCACTCATCTCTGTTATTGTCGACTTGTCAACCAAAGCGTAAAGAATAATATCTATTCAGAATTGGGTGAAGAAGATTCTCCCAAAGTTTTTTTTAGTAGTAGTTTTAGTAGCTACTAGCAACTACTAGATAATAGCACAGTATACCCAGAACAGTAGTTTATCTCCGGCCTGTCGGCGAGTTATTAGCCTACTCTTGCATTGACGCTAGGGTTGTCACTTTATTTTTACTCACTTTCTTTTAACTCGTAGCGTCTGAGATTCCAACGCATAAGGTAGACACGAAACCCGAAAATTTCTGTAATTAGTATACCTAGTTTCTGCACTTAAATTGCAAGAACGCTGATTAACATTAACAACGTAGACTTTTAAAAACTCACAGTCTTTGTGATAATCAACACACCTTTTTAGTAAAGTACCACAAACATAAAAAAGGTATTTTTTTCAGGAAGCGCATTTTTTTTTCTAAAGCGGCGGCTGCGAGCGCGAATGGCACGGAAGGCACGGCCCTTACTGGTAGCGGCCAGTTTGTATGAAGACGTATTACTGTTCTTAGTATACTATGATAGTAGCTACTACTAGCTGTTACGCCACTGCGTACACTTAATTGTATGAAGCTATCTCTTCTTTTGTTATCTTTTTAGCGACCATTTTAAACGTCGGTCACTTGTTTAGAGCTCAATTGTTTACTGGGAACGATCGTTAATGTGTGTGGGGGGGGGGCTTCATCGGAGTGAGCGGTGTTATGATGCCGCTGTTATTAGCGGTGTTTACGCGTCGGAAGTACCTAATTTATCGCCAGTATTTATTTCAAACTTCATTTCGCGCCAGTCAAACACACGAAAGGGAAAAATGCAGGGTTGCCACACGGCAGTAATTCCCCCTCCCCCCCCAAAAAAACTGAGTGAGACAATTAATTTTTGCTCTCGTGGTTGCATATGTGTAGAGTTTACTGGGAAAACAATGAATTAACTTCTTTAATCCATCTTCTTTCTTTTGAACAGACTTCGTATATGTAATTATTTATCTTGTATCTTTCTTTAATTAACATTTTTTCTTTTGCCCAGACCTCGTATATATATATATGCAGATGTATTGATCAGATATCTTTATGCTATACATATATCTTTTGCACTTCTTTTTATTCTTATCTCATGTCCTTTTTACTAAATAGATTTGTCCTTTCCTATCCATTCCTTATTCCCCTTTTACCTCTAACTCTTTGACTCTCATAGTTTGTCCATAACTTAAAACATTCACTTTTTTTGTTTTTTATTATATAACTCAAGTGATTGTTTATGTTAATACACAACATGTTAATTCTGTGGAAACTTGTAAGATGGTCTCTATACTGTTCAATAATCATGTATAATCTCTTTATATGTACTGTTAGTTTCCCATAAATAAATAAATAAAAATAAATAAATAAATAAAAATAAAATAAATTTAATTTTATTACAATTTTTTTGGCACTTAAAACATTATTTTAACTAAAAAGTCGTTATGTACACGTAGGTACTAGATTAGTGATGCAACGAATACTACTTTCACGAATACGAATATCAAACCTACTATTCGGCGAATACGAATAATTCAACAAGGTAATAAATAACACAAAATTGTTCTCTTTTTACTGAGATATTTACCATCGGCAAATTTTTGTTCAAAAAGCACAAAATTTGTAACTTCTCAGGCGTTGGGTGATTTCTTTACACATTCCCAGCAGTCGAAATTAACCTTTCTGAGGCGACAGTAGACGGCTTTAACGAAAAATACTTCTGGGACAGTTTTTTGCTTTGTTATAAGATTTAATTTGAAATTATTTTATAAGAGTTAACACTTAATGGAACAAAAACTACATGAAATGAGCACCTAACCTTATTAATAACCCAACGAAGCTAGATGAAAGAACTCATGTTATGCTGTGAAACAAGTAATAATTGACAACTTGAGAACTCAACAAATCCGTTCATTCAATGTTAGAGGAATCCCCGATAATAGAGTGCGTATGTGTGTTCGAATACACGGTGCGCAGCCGAACCGTAATTTGCGTTGCGTTCAGTTATAAAAAGTTTGTTTTTAATATTCGCGATGATATTCGGCGAATACGAATATTCGTATTCGTTGCATCACTATACTAGATGCAAAATTATCCTCCGTTTTTTTTTTTTAATTGGACGTTTAATTGACATTTGTCATAATATATTATTTAATTACCGAAATAGCAATGATTAGGGGAGAATGGGGCACCCTAGCACATTTTTCACATCATGTCTCTTGACAAAACAATTGTAAAGAGTAATTGAAAAAACAGATTCTTCGTAGCTTTCTTAATCTTTGATCAATATAAAAATGGCGAAATGCTTCAATTATGTACATAAAAAGTATGTGATGAAATATTTGCTTTTTTTGAAAACACAAGGGTCACATTTCAATTGACATGGAGCAGTTTTAAAAACAATAAAGAGCGCTTGTTTAATAAACTTTATTAAACTCTTAAAGTTAAATTTCCTATTAACTAATAAGAAACTTAAAATGAATATTTTTAATCTAGGTAGACTTCGACCTTCGTAACAAAAAAAATATGAAATTACACAACCATTTTAAATGGTCACAACATGGGATACGTATGCATGAAAGTTCTCCTAAACACTGGAAGATTCGATACCATTCCTGGCCAGATATAAATACGGGCCAGGCCGTGCGCGAGTCGTCGTTGCTTTAGAGCGCTTGACAGCGAAACCAACGCGAAGGCAGCCGCGGGCAGCGGAGGCCAGGGTGGCCAACCGAGCGATAATCCGACAGCGAATAATCTGTAAAGAATTACATTGAATCTTTGAAAACATTGTATTAAGGAAGCTTGGTTTTATTTACTCACGTACAATAATGTATCGATTAAATCTCGGTGAAACTCAACTTTTAATTTTCGTAAGAGGCAGGCGGATCTTCGAGGGAAGGATCTTGTTAAAAGTTTACAGAGAAGAATCGGAAGTGTTAAGATTCAGAAAAAGTCTCCGGAACCACTGCCGGAAGTTGAAACCTCGCACAATTGGTTTGAAACTTTGTCTGTGTTCGAGAAACAAAATACGTAATACCCGGTGGCGTGCAGCGCATACAGGCAAAAAAGCTGTGCATTAGTAAAGATTCTGGGAAACAAATATTAATTTAATAATATTTATCTTAAGAAAAAGTCAATTTAAAATTCTAGCCGTAGTTCGTCCTACGGCTAGAAGTTTTATTTCTGACGTTTCTGTTTAACGTGACGTATCTGTTTTTTTCCGATTTAAAATTCTAGCCGTAATTCGCCCTACGGCTAGAAGCTTTATTTCCGACATTTATGTGCCTAACTTCATGTCAATTCTTCATTTATCTCGCCCAACAAATTTGTTCCATAGATATAGTCAAGTCAAGATAAAAACCGTGTATTTTTAATGCTGCGATTTTGTATAATAGACAAGTAAATTTAACGTGCTTCTTCGAAAGGTCCTACGCCAGGTGAGAACTACGCGCACGTCATTGCAGAAATGTTATTTTCTACTAATTCCACCAAAAACTTTCGGTGTAAATTCTATTTGTCTTTTCTACGGTGAATGTAAATACCATCTGTCGTATCATAACATATCATAATGATATCATAAAATGTTTGATTTATTTTTGTGAAAAGGAACGTATATCTGAAATTAGTATTGTTCCCGATTTAATTATATATAAATCGTCTTCGAAATATATTGAAATTTTTTGTAGTATTAGCTTTACCTATTTAAAATATTTATTTATTTAGGAAATATTGTTTACAATACTTCTTTTATAGTGCAGTTATTTTTGTGGAATGAAGCTACTCAAAATAGTTCATTATATACAGTTAATTTTTTTTTAAATGTATATACCCTTAAGGTATATGCGTATATATATATTTTAAATATAAGTATATAGTCGGTCACAGCATAACCTAAGTTTATACCCACTGCACGCCACTGGTAATACCTGTATGGCGTCGAGGACTGAGAGAAGAGAAGAGAAGACATGTCGTGACCTTAGAACGACAGGGTATCTACCATATACTATTTTTGTCAGAATAGATTTTTTTATAATTTTGGTTTAAAAACTGTGCTACAAACATGTCAAACGATCCTGTTGTATAGAAGATAACAAGAAAAAAGTTATAATATAGGGCGTCCAAAAACTGACGAGTATATCAAAATATGACCACAATCAGATTGAACTGACTGCATAAAATCTATAATCCAAACATTTCAAAAAAAACAAAAAAAAAATGCACACAAAATTCTAGAAATACAAGATCAATCTTGAATTTTCAAACACCAAAATGCAAAACCAATATTATTTTCAAGTTTGTGTTTACTGCCGCGTTGTTACGGCTTTTCGGCCCGAAAGGTCGTAACAACACGGCATAATACCCCAGTAAACACAAACTTGAAGATTCTGAGTGGCCGTGAAAACCTAAGAACAATATTATTTTGTAAGAATGAAAAATTTGAATCAACTATCTACAACATTAAAAAATATTCAATATCTTAAATCATTCAAAAGTGAATCAAAAAATATATATTACAAGAACTCCCATTTAAATTCCATTAATATATTTAATATTATTTGTTACTGTATATTTCATTATTACTTTATATACAGGGTTATTTGTAAAACATTAATAACCTCGCAGGACTATATTCCTGCCTTGATTATGAGTCGAAAATGTTCAAGCTATTATGACCTAATATCAATAGTTATGGAGACATGCGACATCAAAGTTTGCATTTCCTTGCTACGCCCTCACACTTTTTACTACCTCCTTACACTCGTTGTTTACCTTATCCCCGCGCCCAGGACTCCTCCTCCTTACTTAATCAAAATCAGCATGCCTCCCCTTCCCTTCCTTTTCACACAACTCCCTCATAAACCTCTTCCTATAGCTCCCCCTGTTTCTTCCCTACCTATTCCATTTTATTTTCAATATTTTCTG
This sequence comes from Agrypnia vestita, assembly GCA_016648135.1. NCBI lineage: Eukaryota > Metazoa > Arthropoda > Insecta > Trichoptera > Phryganeidae > Agrypnia > Agrypnia vestita. Next base: position 114,563 of record JADDOH010024029.1, read on the forward strand.
GACGTTTTTTGTAAAACGTGGGATGTCTACAGTAACTTATATAGAAAAAATGAAAAGTAATCCCTTTAATTAAAGTCAAATAAAAAAAATAAAAACCGTCGAATTCACAATGGAAAACATTCCAATTGGAATTTTTTCAGGGTTTTTATATTTTATTTAACTTGTATTGAAAGAATGATTTTCGTAACGTTTTACAAAAAATAAGTCAGAAATATTGAAAAAAAAAATGCAAACTTTGATGTCGCATATCTCCTTAACTATTGATATTAGGTCATAATAGCTTGAACATTTTCGACTCATAATCAAGGCAGGAATTTGGTCCTGCGAGGTTATTAATGTTTTACAAATAACCCTGTATATATATTTTACAGAACATATAATTTATTTACTTCAATTAAATATTTATTTTGTACTTCAAACAGATGTTTTATAGACAAAATTATATTAAGACAAATTACCAAAGTCTCACAGAGACATCCAGGGCTTACGACCCATATGAGCTGGTTTAAGTGATCACTCTACAAATGTAACGTTCACCAATTCCACCGCAAGAACATTCACACTTTAAAATTTTTCCAAATCAATTTCTTTTATACATTTGAGTCGACTATGCTAGAGGCATCTATAGTCCTTCGCATTTCATAGTATACAGAGATTAAACGATATTCTTTTTTATGTACATAATATGATATTCTTCTGAATTATTTAACATCTAATACTATCCAGTATAGAATACGCGTGAAAATAAATTATTTTGATTGCATTACGCACCCTCTCCAAATACGAGAAGTTCTGCTTTCTTAGAGGGTAGCATGAAAAATATCTTATAAGCAAAACCTCGTTAATTCGTAACCCGATAATTCGAAATTCGCCATAATACGAAACTGTTCAAACCCACATGTCCCAAAATGTTAATTTCATAGTATATTAACCTCGATATTTAAAAAATCCCGATAATTTGTAATTCGAAATAAATTTTTATCTTTTATGCCATAATCAATACATTTTTGTTCACATAATTCGATTATTTTGGAAAAGGAAAAATATATCGATTTTTTCGTAAGTGATAATCACAAATATGTCGATATCGTTTACTTCAGTAACAGAAATGTCGCGATCTTAGTATTAGCATAATAAATATTGCATTTCTGAAATAATTTCTTACAAATATGCAAAATTACATAAAAAGACCTTTTTAATTTTTATTTTATTTACTTTACCAAATTTTAAAGATTTTTTAGTCCACTTGTTACTTTTTTGGGATTTTATTTGTCTTTTTACCGAATTATGTTTTTCCTTGTATCTTCTTTTCATTCCTAAATATTCTTTTTTTAAATTTTTATTTCAGTTTGCCACTTCTTTCGTGGAGTCATATGAAAGACGCTGTTTTGATAAGAAATGTAAAACTATCCTTTGCATTTATTTCGATTTTTTCTGCATCTTGCACGATACTTATATATTTTTTACTCTTGATTTTTACTGTATGTAATTTCTTTCAAAGTAAATATTAGATATCGATCTAAGGTGGTAAAATGATAATAAAGCTACCTACCGCAGTCAGGTATTTCTATATATCTAGCGAGATAGGGAGTGGTCAAGAGGCTTGCTATATTATATTATCCTATATATTTATATGTATCATTTGTGTATGTATTTAAATGTATTTTGTCCAATAAACGCTGACTTATCGGTAATGAAATGAAATGAAAAATTATCGTCTTTTAATGAGTTTTACGATATTTTACGAATTTCGTAATCGCGTGTCTTTTTTTTGTACCTTGAATTTCGATTTAACGAGATTTCACTGTCTCACTGTTAATATGTTCCACCATATTCAATTATCACACTGTACTTAACTAAAAATATCTAATACACAAATAATAATAAAAAGCGTAGGGACCTATGCTTGGACAGCATTTTCCACCGCTCTCTGTACTGTGCTGTCTGTTATTTGGGCACGAGAAAAGAGAGATTTTCAAAACGCATGGTTAGAAATAAACGTGTAACTGGTGTTCAACCTACCATTAAATATTGTTTGTGTCTAACCATATACATTATAACCATTATAAAGTACATAGAATATTAGAAAATTACATAGTGTGTCTAAAGTGTATTGCAGTATAAACGTGTATTCTATAAACGTCTGTTTCCATCGCAGCGTGCGTCGTATTGAGCGAGTTCATGCGATATTTACGAGTGTATTTTATGCGCAGGAAAAATGAAGGTTTTATCAACATTTCGCCGTGGTGCCACGTGCGGGCTGTGCACTGTGTATATAGTATATACCTACCCATAAATATCCTGATATATCGTGTCTCTTTTATTTTCATTCTCTGATGGAAAATATTGTAATGCAATTGCGCACGAATGAATTTCGCGCATAGCTCTTATTTAATGTTTACATATATAAGAATATGTCTGAACACCGGTCAGAGCGAATGACGTCACGCCTCGGTATGTACTCATCACCGTGTCTTTGAACCGTTGCCATAGACACAGTGCGATGTTTACTGAGGCTTGACGTCACGTAGACGAAATGACAGCTGCGGGCGTTTTTGCGCGAAATTAAAAATATGTAGATGAAAATGCAATTATTTGCGTAAAAACTTAGTTTATTACTGAAATAATATTATTTTTGGTAATAGACTTGTACCTACAATGTAGAATGTTATTTCAAAATCTGTCATCATGCCTATTTCATAAACTAGATACTCTTGAAAACAGGCGAATATTATCAGATAAATCCTTCCTTTTCCAAATAAGTAATTCATATCCTTATTGATTCTCCTGAAATCACCAGCTTGCTATCTTTCCACGTCCCACTCCGATCTACCAGACAGACGTACCTCTTTTCCCTTCCAACTTATCCTACCAATAATAGGAAATCCTCTCCCATCCCACGCATATGCTCAGATTATAATAACCTCTTGATTTCAATAGATATTTTTAATGCTAAATATGAAGAGTATCGTCATATGGTGAGGCAGATACTAGAAACTCGTCCCCCTCCCTGACCATGTGAATTATATACATTAAGAACCTTTTTATGTTTATGATAAAGTTAAATTAGGAACAATCACTTAAACGAAACTGTAAAATTGTTTGATCTGTCATTCATATCAAATTGACTTGTCTATAATTATTATGTATATCTGTGTCATTCTTTAATTGTAGGAGACATTTAACAATTTTTTCTCTATTTTGTCCCACCAAGCAATTATGTCTCCCTGTTGCATGATCGAATAAAATAAAATAAAAATATATGTTTTACACTAGAGTGGGACTTTATTCTCGCGTCTATGAAAGTGCGTATGTCCATGGATGAGATTGTATACTCAGAATAATCTCTGAGACAGGAATTATGATTCCATGAGATTCTTTCGAGACAATCGCTCTCACGACTGTCAACACCAATAGAAACATAAAAATATGGATTGCTATAGTAAATAAAAAAAAACTTGATTTACAGGGTGAAACAGAGGTGATCCTTAATACTTTACAGGTTGAGTTATGTTTGAATTATGAGTAGAAAATGTTCCAGAAATTTTTATTTTACTTTTTTTATTAAATTTAATTTAATTTAATAATTAATACACATTTGTATTACAGGCTTAGCCACTTTTAAATGAGAATTTTATTCTCGAGTTTAAACGAGAGGGGCATTGTCATACGTATATGTATATATCTATTGTAAATGTAATCAATTAAGTTATAAAAAGTAAGGCATTAAATTAAGTAAATAAGATATAAAGAATACAGAAGACAAAAATGTAAGACATTAGATTAAGTAAATAAGATATAGACAAGGAAACGTTAAATTAAGTAATAAAAATTAATGATTAAGAAGGTATTGTGATAACACTTATAAGTATGTATATATTGATTGTTTTTGGTAAGATTTTTTTCATTGCGTTATTGTGTTTTTTGTAGAAGATTTTTCAATTTAGTTTTGAAATTTCCATAATTTTTTTCCGACTTCATTTCATCCTACTCCTTGATAGGTGAAATGGTGTTGGGCTGTGCTGGTATTACATTTAGGTATCAAAATATTTCCAGCTGATCTCGGTCTATTACTAAAACATCCAAATGTACAATTGCTTGCCCAACGTAAATAATTGACGTGCGGCGACTTTGGAACCAAAACCCGCCCCGCCCGCACCCGGCGGCAACCCCTCGCCCTGTCATTCAGTTCATTCTCGCATTTGAGCGTGAGCTGTGACATCTTGATTTCCAATATACACTGAATTATTATGTCCAAAACATCCAAAACAGTCCGGGGTGGTGCAAGAACAATTGCCAATGAGGTATTAAAGTTTTGCGAAGCTGAAAAAGCAAATAATGGACCGATATTACCGTTTGACAGGTTGACAGAAAGAACGGCCGCCATTACTGGTTTGTTTTTTTAGTGTTGCCCGACCAAATTTCTATTAAAGTCTCCGACATCGGTCACCGGACGTTCTGTACATTATGTATTGTGTAATAAATTTACACCCTGGCAGCTTCTGTTACGCGACAGGGACGCCCTCCCTCGCACGCCAATTTATACTGGTACGTCTATATTATTGAAGTAGATTTTGTTAACACGTGTGCACGCGACCTAATACGTAAACCACTATAGAGTCAATGTTTACAATATGATGAAGTGCTTTGTTTGCGTTTTTGTGTTTCTGTCCCGCTGCGCTGGCTGGCTGCCAACGTAACAACAATATGTCAATAATCTTCCCCCGAGTTACTCGTAACACTTAGTTTTATTAAAAGATAATAAAACTCGAGCACTATAACTAATTACTTCATAGAATTTTACAGTCACATCTAAAGATATTTTTCATGAAAATTGCGGGTATCTATTCCTGAAATGAGCGAATTAACAAGTTATTTTGGTAAATTGACTTTTCGCAGATTGCTGTTTCAGTAAATTTGTTTAATTTACCGAATTTTTGTTCTAAGGGTTAACGAATGCAGATTACGGTGATAATGTATAAAAATAATCCACAAATTGGGCATCGTGTTCAGTTATTACAGTATTTAATTTGGCCTACGGAGAGAAGTAAAGGGACGGAAGGGAAAATAAACAAATATGTGAGAAAAATAAAGGAAAGGAAGGGAAAACAAACAAAGATGTGAGAAAAATAAAGGAAAGGGAGGGAATACAAGCAAAGATGTGAGAAAAATAAAGTACGCAAATGAAAACACCTCATTTATACAGCGTTATTTTGAAAACTTTAATAACCTCTCAGGACTATATTCCTGCCTAGATTATGAGCCGAAAATGTTCCAGCAGCCGTGACTCAATATCAATAGTTATGGAGTTTTGCATTTAAAAAAAAAATATTTCTGACTTATTTTTTTACAAAACGTTGGACTATTATTACAATAACTTATACTGATTACGAAAATCTCATTCGTTTCAATACAAGTTAAATAAAATGATAAAAACCCTGCATAAATTCCAAGTGGAATGTTTTTCAATTGGAATTCGAAGGTTTTTATTATTTTATTTGACTTGTATTAAAGGGAATGAATTTTTCATATTCGATATGAGTTACTGTAATGATAGTCCAACGTTTTACAGAAAAATAAGTCAGAAATATTGAAAAAAAAATGCAAACTTGATGTCGCTATCTCCACAACTATTGATATTTGATCACGGTTGCTTGAACATTTTCGACTGATAATTAAAGCAGGAATATTGTCCTGTGAAATTATTAATGTTTTCCAAATAACCGTGTATAAAAAGGGAGAGGAAACTAGATTTATGAATAATTTTGTATATACTTGTGTAATTGTAAATTTGTCCTATGACGTAGGTATGTTTTTTGTAGTTCCAACGCTATCTTTCAACCAGGTAGAATATACTTGTACGTGATGAATAATCAGCCGGTAAGGAAGGTTCCATCACAGATACAGATAGCAGTTGCTTGAATAAATTATTCCGTGTTCTCGCCTCCGACCTTTGGAAATTGTTTATCAGAGGTCACCTGTTGTCAGGACGATATTAATCCCGAATTAATGTGTACTGTAAAGATAATATTTTAATCATACCCTTATATATTTGTATAACACAAATAGCATATTTTTATTTTGAAGTTTAAAACCCATTTCGACTATGGAGAATGTTTGTGTTTTGGTGACATGTAGGGCAATCATGTTTTGTTAAGGCCCAAAGATTTGAGGTAGATAAATCTTAATTATGATAGAAAGATATTGATTGGCCTCAAAATTACAGCTTCACAATAAAAATATTTTTTCATAAAAGTCATCATCATTATGTCTTGAATTGTCCTTTTAATTGTTTTTTCTCATGAAATGTCAGTTATAATAATTACTGTATCATCGGCGTAAGAATATAGTTTTCCAGAAATTCTCACCTGGAAAATCATATTCAGATAAATAATGAAGATCAGACATCCCAATCGTCTCCAAGAAGTATTCAAAAATCTCAGTATAACGATTCATTGCAAAAACTGTAAAAATAATGTAACATGCAACACTGAGTGTACTAAACTTAATCATAAGTCTAATATTCAATATTTAGGAATAACGATCGACAGACATGTCAAATGGCAAGAACATATCATTCTGACCGTGGAACGATTGAGAAAACTGTTCTATGTCTTTTATAACCTATGCAATATATTAAACAAAAATACTATGAAAGTGGTGTATTACGCGTTGGTGCAGTCCCTCTTACAGTATGGTATTATTGGTTGGGGAAGGGCTTATAAGTTCACCGTACAGCCATTAATCATAATACAATTTTTTTTTATTAAAACGATTCTCAAAAAACCATATGACTATCCTACTATAAATAAATTTCAAGAATTTAATGTACCATCACTCACAAAAATATACAAAAGTAACTCCCTATGCAAAATTTACAAAGACTATTTTATAAATAAATCTCACCACTTGGACTGTATAAGTAACAGACATAGAACAAAGGGACAAATAAAGATGCCAACTTTAAGAACCACCATGGCACAACATCATTATACATACTTGGGAGTTAAATGGTACAATACATTGTTGTCGCAAAACAAATTTTAAGAAAGAAACATTCCAAAATACGAACAGTTTAAGAAAGAAGTCAAATCCTTGATTTTGGGCAACAATGTATTGTAACATTGCCCACATGTCTCGAATGGTTTCTGCTTTAATTTGGCTTGTAAATACTCCTCCCACAAGCTCGAGCTTTTGGCTTATATTATGGGGAGTATAATTATAATTATAATCTTTAAAATTTTATAACATAGAATTAATTCATTCTAAAAAAAACATTATTGTGTGTCTACTGTATAAATATTTCAGGAATATTTCATATTCTTACCCGTGTGATATTTTTAATACTGCAGTAAATTATGACATGTGCGTACAGGCGTATAAAAAGCTCTTGGTTTTGGCATTTGACCAATGTACAAGAAATTGGTATAACGTTTTGACACTTTATATTCCAAAATTCCATTCCAAATTCCAATTCCAAAATTGTATTCAAAAGTAATCAAAAATTCACAAAATATAAAAATATTTTATTACATCGCAGATATTAGTCGTACAGGTTAATCTTCTTCTTCTTTTGTTACAATATTATTTAAAACAGCGAGCAATTCTCATATTTATTTGAAATAATGAAGTAGTTTTTTTACAGCAATTTCATTTTCATTGTATTCTTTCGGGATAGTTCACAGTCCTGCGTGTGACTTTTCCACTGAAAATCTTCAAGATCACAACTCGGATTAGCGCGTATCTACCCTCTTATCGGCGTTCGGGCGAGTCGTTAGTAGAATGAGTGACTTTATCGTTGATCGTCCTTCCACCCCGCCGTGAATGTGTATTCAAAATAACTTTATGTGGGGGGTAAGATTAAGGGGTAGTTTTACAGAGCGTCAGAATAAAACGTGGTAGGTGCCTATGTTATAAATCGCAAATACGTAAATAATACACTATTGATTCAACCCTTAAGGCAATCGTCTTGCGAAGTGAGAAAATTTCACAATTTTTTCTCACATCTTCTCTTGCGCTTTTTATCACATTTTTGTACGGAAAGATACCATATTAAAATTTATTAACCAGATAACATACATTATAAATACGGATATCTCATTAAGATGACACTAACCAAATTATTTGATCATTTAATAAATAACCAAACCTATGATGTTTTAAAAATGCAGAAAATCGCCCCACTTTGCGCGTGAGATGCCTTTTTTTTCAATAATATTACAAAGTAAACAATTATTCTAAACAAATTAAAATTATTGAAAAATCTGTCAGTTTGTTTATTTATAAACATAAATTGTAAGTAAACAAACTGACAGATTTTACAATAATTTTAATCAATTTAGTACAGACATAGATTGTATATAAAACATGGTGTATCGATTTGAGTAGTAAGACTACCGTGTGTACCTTTATTTGTATCTATATATTAATTACTCCAACCAATGTCGTTTCTGCATTTGGATAATTTCTGTTGCCAGTTTAAAAAAAAACATTTTAGAGTACATTAAAAAGATTAAAAAATATAGGAATACGAACAAACTGATATCAAAAAACATCCAAATCCAAATTATCGAATATTAAAATATCGGAATTTATAGATTTTTTAAAATATTTTCGTGGAATCCGTGTATTCAAAACAGCCAACGTAATTGCAGTCAACGAATTTTTGTGCTGGTCATACCACAGAATGACGCTTTATGACATTGACAGTAAGTATACGTTTACGCTTTTCTTTTTATTGTTTTTGCATTAATCTTGCTTCAATAAACGTTCAAAACATTTATTTATTAAACATTTATTACGCTTTATATTTTATTTAAACTGCAAAGTGAACTTAACCTTAGATTCATAACATCTCTCATATAACCTCAAAAGTCTCACAGCGCGTGGCGCGAATGTCATTTTACGTGTCATTTTCTCCGTATTTATACATAATAAATATTATTATTTTTCAGAATTCCGATGGAAGACTCAACATCACAAACCGGCAATTTGATAATGCGATTCGTGTTCACAATATGAAAGAAGAAATGCCAGACGTAGACTGTCAAACATAACAGAAGAGGAATGTGAAAGAAGGAATGCTGACCAGCGGGAACGTAAAAATGCTAGGCAAAGAGTGTATGCTGAAGGAAGAAATGCGAAATCTTATTTTAAATGTGCCATTAACAATTTTAATTCATGGCCACGGAGAGTACTGTAGATTGCAAAGCGGTTCATTTTGATGCTGAAATGAGTCTAAAAATTTTAAGAAATTTATTCCTCAGTACAACTGTGCTAATGCATTTGCATCTTTCGGAGTGCAAATAAGTGACATACCAGGTGTAGGCCCGTATTGTTTAAAAATTTCAGGTGAAGTATATCATAGAACGTCTAGAAGTTTGCAGAGTGATGGAGAGGTGCCGGCATATGCGCAACTATATGTTTACGATGCGGATGAAGCAGTCAGGGTACGTATGAGCCATCCGTCTAACCTTAGATGTCAACAAAATATAATGGAAACTATTGATAATGTCATCCGTCGTGTAAGTCCATATGCTCTCCAATACAAAAGGTTGAAAGAAGCGGTTGAGGAAGAAGAATCTATAGTTGCAGAGCACGGGGGCCAGATGCGGAATATTCAACTACTCTTTACGCGTTCTTCGTTAGATGACCAAAGAAGGTATAATGCTCCATCTAATAATAATGAAGTCGCCATTGTGTATGTAGCAGATTACGAAGGTAGGTTACCGCCAAACGTAGATGTTGCTGTTCACCCTAAGAATGTAGGAGGTCTCCAGCGTATTAATATGTTATCAAAACATCTAGATCCGATGGTTTTTCCATTGTTATTTCCATCAGGTGAATTTGGTTGGACTCTACAGCCTTAAATAATACAACATTAACTGCATGGTTTAAACTTAACCAACAAGATAATGAGGCATGTAATATTAAGTATCAGGATTTAACTAATTTCTATGTTTTTTCTAACAATAAGCAGTGGAAGAAGAGGCAATGTGGCGGGGACAAGATTATTGGTCGCATGTCCCCTGTTTCTCCTAGAAATATAGAATTATACCATTTAAGACTTATTCTTTTACAAGTGACTGGCGCTACGTCCTTTGAATCTTTGCGGACTGTTAATGGTTGTCTACTTCCTACATTTCGTGATGCAGAACGAAAATTAGGACTCATCGATGATATTGGAGAATGGCAGCGTTGCATGGCTGAAGCTTCAACGTATATGATGCCCAAAGCTCTTCGCGACCTATTTGTCTTATTAATGATTCATTGCCTCCCACCAGATCCGTTGCAGCTGTGGAACGATTTCAAAGATTTGATGTCAGAAGACTTAAGTTGTCAAGGTGCTACTGTAGAAATTGCACAAAATTGTTCCCTTTTGTATATTCAAAAGGCATTAATAAATGAAAATTCTTCTTGCACATCACAGGGTTTGCCGGGACCAGATTACAGCAATACTTATAATGAAGTGGTTGATATTAATTTAGCATTAGAAAGTTCTTTAGGGTTAGAGATGGCTGGAAAACTCAATCGAGAACAACATTGTGCTTTCGACAGTATATGAAGTAAAAAATTTCAGATGTACCTGAAAAAAAAAAAGTTTCTTTATTGACGGTCCTGGTGGCACAGGTAAAACGTTCCTTTATAAGACTATTATACATACTAGAAGAGGAAGATCTAAGAAAGTTTTATCTGTTGCTTGGAAAGGAATATCAGCAATTTTATTACCAGGTGGACGTACATGTCACATGGCTTTTAATTTACTTCTTGATTTATAGAATAACACAACATGCAGAGTGACATCCAAGAACCGTGCAATTATAAGTGCAGCTGATGTTATCATCTGGGATGAAGCACCGATGGCGCCAGTTATAGCTTTAGATATAATTGAACGTACTCTGCGCGATATAATGGGTAATAATGATATTTTTGGCAATAAAGTAATCATTTTGGGCGGCGACTAGACAAATTCTACCAGTTTCTCGAAGGGCTTCTCGCGGTCAGTTAGTAGCGACATCTATTAAAAACAGCCAACATTGGAAAAATTTTACTATTTTCAATTTGAAAACAAATGTCCCCGCTTTAGAAGGTGAAAATTCATTTACACAGTGGCTTTTAGATTTAGGCGATGGAAAGCTGCCTCCTGTGGAAGGAAAGTATGCGTCATCAGTGCTTATTCCAAATGAAAGTGTAAGTCAAAATGTTGTTCAAAGCATATATAATGAAGTACATTCTATAGCGGATGTTCCCCTAATGAGTAAACGAGCGATACTGTGTCCAAAGAATGAACATGCTCGATTGGTTAACGAAGATGTACTCGGGCGTTTAGAAGGTCCAATCTTTACATTTTATTATGTGGATAGTATTAAAGATGATGGTCATGAAATAGACTACAAAATGATATATTTTTAAAATACATTCATTTATCAATAATCATTAAACTAAAATGATATGTAATTTATTAATAAATAAGACGCTGTAATTTTATCGATAAAAATAAATACAAAGAAGAATTCGACAGCTGTTTCATTTTTTGTATGTCACTGACAGCTACCATAGACACTAAAACCTGATTTTTTCTCCTCAATGTTGATGAATTCATTATTTTTAAACCAGCCAAACTTAAAAACTCAGAGTTGACAGCATCACAATATTATACAGTAACTGTCAAGAAACAAAAAAAGAAATATTGCTTACTTCAGAATACTGCCAATTATCAAATTCTATTAACTTTGTAACAGTAAGGAAATCAATTGTGTTTGTTGCAGAGCAAACACAATTGGCCGAGGGACGACCGTCATTGGCCGCGAAGCGGCCACAATAGCAAAAATGGAAATTTGCCAAATACAATTGGCCGCAAAGCGGCTGACGTAGGCATAGCTAAACTATTGTGTTTGCTGTAACACAATTGGCCGCGCAGCGGCCATGGCGAATCGGCGAAGCCGATTGCTTTCCTGCTAGTCATAATTATTATCATATTATTCTGATTTTAATACATATATTATAATAATCTGTCGCATAAATATTTTATTTCATGGTTTATCAAAAAATATATCTACATAAAAGACATCAAACTGTATTTTTTATCATTATTTAATATACGCAAACATACATATAATTTTTTTAAATATATTCTTTTTAATTTTGATATTGCTTTGTTATTCAATAATATCTAAGTGTTGTTACTATCCATACATACGATTCTTTACACATATTTTTTTTAATTTCACCATTGTTCTTGTATTCTATAATATCTACTGTTTTTAATATCCACATTTTATATTTATATCCTCAATTAATTGATTAATTTTATAGTTGTGTAGTATTTTGTCTTATATTAATATTATTTCGTTCTCACTATCAGTTATCACTTATCAGCTGCTCATCTCGGCACAGGTTCTTCCTAGTGAAATGAGCGGCTCCTTTTCTACCGGCATGTGTCAAGATAAAGATAAATAAAATAAAATAAAAAGTCAAGCTCCAACGTATGCTACATGACTCTGGAAGATTTTGATGTGAAAGAAGGCTCATAACAAATGCACATGGCAATTATGAAAAATTCACATTAATGCATTCACAGAAGGCTTAAAATTTTAATCTGTATACTCTATTAAAGCTGAAAAATTAAAGGAATTTTTCAACTTTAATAGAGTAAGAAGGTAAGTCAGTCCTAAAGAAAAGAAAAATAGTTTTAAAATTAAGAAAAAATCAACTCACTTCAGGTTCATAGGTAGTAACTTCCACATTGATGGGTGTGAACATGCAACCAGACTTTCCCTTGGGTACTCCGAGGGCCACGCACACATATGCGCGGAGTCCCATGCGAGCTCCCTGGAGTCCCGTATCCAAAGTCAAGTGGACAGGGTTATTGCACTCGCGGGCATAGTACTCGTGGATCACCGATGAATGGTTCGTCACCTCATTGCCGGTGGCCCACCAACCTGGGATATGGCAGAAAAAATAAAATAATCAGTTTCTTATTCATTCTAAGCTTTATTTGCATTTTCGATTGGCATTAATAGTAGGCATAATAGAACAGATGTTTTAAAATTACATAGGTATATTCTTTTTATGTAGAATGCCACTGTACATTTTCTTGAACTCATTGTTGGTTGAAACAAATAAGTTATAATTTTTAGAATCCTTAATTTGTTTAATAAAATAAATGGTAACTACATACTCCTTTAATAATAGCAAAACAAAATAACTTTGCAGGAACATTTCTATACTAATACTAATAAATAAAGAGGCAAAGTTTGTAAGTTTGGACATAGGAGGTAATCTCCGAAACTACTCATCTGATTTCAAAAATTTCACCAATATTTAGAATGGACTTTTGGGGTGGACATAGACTATATATTATCACATTAAAATAAAAGAGCTTTTCATGGTGACCTATTTTACAACTATAATCAACGAAAAAATGGTTGAGCGATGTGTTTCTTAGGGACGCTGCCTTAATGCTAAGAGATATTTAAATACTTTCTACAGAAAAGTTGTAGAACTCAAAAAGTTCTATAAAAAAGTCCGCAACGACATACATCTATATATTGAGGTTAATACACAAATTGATTAAAGTATGGCTAAAAGTAAAAGTAACTGTGGGCACAGCTAATGTATTAAAAAAAAGAAAATGATTTTTATAATTTATTGAATAATCAACTTGAAAAAATGTTAATATCAAAATAAAATATTATAAATAAATAAGCAAATCCTTTTTGCAAATAGTAATCTTAATTCTTTTATATTTTCACATTAATTCCTAATAAGTTATTCAACCCTGCATAAGATTTATTTTTGTTAATGTCTATGCTTCCAATTAAAATTTTTAGTCTATGATATATCCTAATGGAGGGACTGTTGGCTCCGAAACATCCAAACCGGGCTTCTTCAAGGAAAAAGGTATTTGTATGATAAATGTATTTACCAAGACATTACACTTTTTAATTAGCGATCATATTTTAACCGGTAACACGCTAACCATTATTTGACATTTGTATCTGACAGTGTCGATGGTTGGAAACTGACTTTTCACAATTTGACGAGCAACCATTGGTACTAGAGAACAGTTATATCTCACTTACCAATCATCAATACAAATCTCAAATATCTGTACCATGTGTAGCCGGTTAAAATGATAGTTTTACCATCACTATTTTTAATAGTATTTAGTTTAACCATTTTTTTTAAAAGTCAAACCTATTGTAACCAGCCGTGGAACCAGACTATGTACCAAGAATTTAACATTAGTTCATGTTTATACATTTTGGTGATCTGTGATCACGACTATCACAAGGTGCATTTAATGTATATCTCATGAGAAATAGTATTCAACTGACAGTTGAATTTAACCATGGAAACATGTAAAGTTCTATATTTGTACTAGACTACAATAAATTCTTCTAGATACAATAATAATAGACTACAATAAATAAATTATCTGAATTTCCTTACAAAGGCAAATTAAAAAAACATTGTACTATTTAAAGCTTGCATTTGTTTCATATGCTCTTGAAGTTATACTTTTAAGGCAACGCAGCTTTGATGATGTGATGAAAATACTAGGTCACGATAACAGGCCGCAGTCAAATAATTTCTGAAATGTATTACTTTTGCAAATAAAATTCTAATATATAAGATAATACCACAACTGTAACATTTGATATATTACCGATAATATTTTCAGTGGAGTTGACGCGTCGATTGAGTTCATACACATCCATGGCGTAGTTGAGCTCAGCCTCGACCTGGTCGGCATGTTCTTTGTGAGGAACGCAAAAACAATTCGTCACTTCCGCAACTCCTTTATCCACCGAACCTGTGATAACAAATTGATATATTTAATAACGATTAATTTATAACTAAAATCAAAACAAACGAACACTCCCGACTATGAAAATTCGTTGACGAGTCACAACAACCTTATGGACTGCGAATTTGACAGCCGATTCTGCCACATGTCACTGAGCTGATTGGCAAAAGTACTCGACTAATTTGTACAGTAATATACATTTCGTTACCTAATAATGTTCCTATTACTCTGTGAGAATCTGCATTTCGACGTTCGTATGCATCGACAATTTGAAATAATACTATGGGATGCACCTTTACAACTAAGTTAAGCGCCATTTTGGACGTGA
>JADDOH010024030.1:0-59981 GCA_016648135.1 Agrypnia vestita
CGGCAGCGTGTGCAGCGGTTGGTCAGGATTGAAGCCTTTTCATCCCGTCTGCCCCCCCGAGGGAGCAGCGTCACGGTATTGAGGTAAGTATTTGTCGTATATAAAACAGGCATTCGAGCGAGAGCCAGAACATTACGAATTTTCCATGTTTTCATTAACGTTATCGCAGTGGTACTAATAAACATGCTTCATTTGTAAATTGCTTCTAGTACAGGAGTAAAATAGTGTTTATTTATTAACACGTACAGGGTTTCTCATAGGTAGTAGCAAAAACTTCTTCGTGCAATTTTAAAACGAAAATATTACTGGGTGGGTTGGGTGAAATAGCGACAGTTACGTAGATAAGATATTGAATTTTTTTTTCAATATTTCTCCCTTATTTTCTGTAAAATGTTGGAGCATCGCTACAGTAACTTATAGGAAATATTAAAAATTCACTCGCTTTCATACACGTCAAATAAAATTAAAAAACCTTACAAAAAATATTTTTTCAAATTTCTGCAAAGTTTTAATGTTTTTATTTGATTTGCATCAAAGCAAATAAATTTTAATATTCTACATAAGTTAATGTAGTGATGGTCCAACGTTTTACTAAAAATTACTGCTAACTGTGATGCCGCTCATCCCCGTAACTGTCGACATTTTACCCAATAGAATATTAGAATATTTTCTATTCAAAATTGCTGAAGAAGTCTCCCCCGAAGTTTTTGCTACTAGATGTGAGACATCGTGCGTATGTATATATGTATATATTTTATTACCATTAATAAATAGTCGTAGTGGGTCACAAAGTAAAAACATTTCACAAAACCAATATATGAGTTGCGTCGTAATGTGTAAAATTTTAATTTTATAGAGTGTAGAATGAGAATCATAGTAAAATATAATTACATATATTCTTTAAAATATGTAAAGCAAAATAATATAATTTCAATTATATAAAAAAGACAAACGCCAAAACACACGTGTCACAGCAATACTGATATTATTTTCAAACCAAGCTAGACGGCTCGAATCCCCAACCGCTAAACCACCACTAGGTGAGTGCCTCATCTTCTAAACCAATGAGCTACTCAATTTTAACCTCTAGACTAACTTTAGAAAAAAATGTCACAATTTATATGATATTTTAGAAATACAAAATTTCAACAGCAGTAATATGACGGACGCTTCTATTCTATCAAAGAGCCACAAGCTATCCTTTTTTAAACAGAAACCTTTCAGAGTAAGAACCTTATTAAAATGTAGGGAATTGACGATTCATTTAAGGACAGATGGCATTATTTAAATTTGAGACACACCGAACAAAAAAGATTGTACGCTTGCTTTGCTTTGACCTTTATTTACGAAACTCGTTTATTTGAAATGCACCGAGCTCGGCCTGGAACTCGTTTCAAAAAAATAAGAACAAAAACAACATTTACCAAGACAGATTGCCAGAGTATTTTGGACATTTTTAAATATTTTATTTGGAAATAAAACAACTTACACACCATTTAAATATCAGTACTCATTTCGTCGCTGGTATTGACATTAAAATAAAAAATAAAATTATTATTTTTAAGTAGATCAGGCAATCGCAATTATATTTCGCATAAAATATAATAAAATACATCGCGGTTAAATAAATGTAACGCATCGTCGCTCATTGAAAAATTAAGCAACAACATTCCATACAAATCTCAGTTGGAAACAATAAACAGTAGATGTATTCAGAAAAGTACATTTAGAAAAAAACTAGAAATCCTTGAAATAATAGTAAATCCGTTTATTGTACAAATACAATAGATATTATAAATACTGTTGTGCAGTTATAATCGGTGCCGTACATCGAATTGAAACAATGAAATTGCAAATATATACCTCTTTCACATAATAAGTAATAAGTGTGTAATTAACAAAAAATAGAAACGCGTGAATATAAAGCCATATAAACTTGTGTAGTAGTGGAATGTAATGTTCAGTGATTGTTAAATAATAAAATCAGAAATAAAATGCGTACTTACCGTCAGAACTCCGTTCCCATTGGATTTGGTCAGCTCTGCTTGATCCATCTTCTTGTCTATATTCACCATTTTAATGTAAAACCCACACCGCACAAACTAAAAAGAAAAACGCGCAAAGAAACGGCGACTTTGCAAAGTATAATGAAACGATTTGGAAAAGCGCTTTTCCGCCGATTGCCTACGACTGCTCTGGACGGAGCGCTCGTAGAGACTGGCCGAGCGGCCGGGCGCTGCGCTCGGCGTCGGCGTCTCCGCCGGCGGGCGGGCGTCGGGGCGGCGCTGGGGAACTCCCGCAACGAAAGAAAGAAATGGAAAAACTAGTCCTTTCACACTTTTACCTAAATTTAGTTTTTTTACCAATTTTTGTTAATCATTTTACTGTTTCCTCGGTTCGACCTTTTATTTATTTTATAATTTTGTACAGATTAGGTACACATTTGTGTTTTATAATTGCTACTTTGTTATGTACAAAATAAAGATAGTTTCTTCAAAGAGAGCGAAATAATTTTGTGGTGATATTATTAATAGAACAACAAAAGAGTTAGTCTCTTTAAAGAGAGGTACAGCGAATAAATTATATGTATTAATTATAGCTTTAATAAATAAAACAAAATAATAAAATTAAAATAAAATAAAATAAATATATATTAAATAAATAAAATAAAAAAATAATTAACATACTTTGTTTTTACCGCTTATTTATTGAAAATTTCAACATATTTCGGGGTCAATGGTCCCTTTGGTCAGGATGCAATATACAATGTATTTATTAGTATACATTGTATCCTGACGAAGTAACCTTTGGCCCTGAAACAGGTTGATATTTTAAATAAATAGAAGGTGAAAACAAAGTACATTTTTATTAATTATATAAAAGATTCTTTATTAATTCAATATTTCAGGTGCTGAAGCCGTCAATATTCCGATAATTTATTTGCGATGGTTTTGTATAATTTGAAGAAGAGTAATGCAGTTGAGGTATATAAATTCCATAAATGTTTATAGTAAATGAATAACTTTAAATTTCCTATAAACACTACATGCAAAGCTATTGTTTTATTAAAATTATCATTTTTTACATGTGAAGATTTTTTCACGAGTAGAAATACTCTTATTTATTTGTGTAATATTTGAGTTCGTATTATTAATCCACCGGGAAAATTGAATGGTGTATAAAATTGAAAAAAAGATAACAGGGCAACAGACTGTGGAGGATGAATTTGGAGGTACTTCGCAAACCCCTAAATTAAGACTGATAAGTTAGAATGTTCATTTGAGTTAATATAGAAATATTGAAAGGATTTTTAACTCACTGGTCAAAAAATATAACAAACTATAAAAAAAATTATGAAAAATACAGTCTTGATTTTTCATAATTATAAATTTATAACATGTAATATTTCGAGACAATGTTTTTACTAGATATAGTCTCTAATTTTAATCAATATTTAGTTGCAATGTATTTATACGCGTATGTATTAGCAATAGATGTCATAAAGTCTATAACGCTAAATTATTTGATCACATGTAAAACCCAAAATTAATTTAATCCCATTCGAAAACAATATCCTTTCGTTTATATTATTTTAGAAAAAAAAATATATATTTTCTTTATTATTTTCAATGCTTACTTGAAGAAATTTTTTCGTGTTATAAGTTTATGTAGGTATTATACCTATCACAATTAATCTACATGATGTGTTATCTAAAAATTGCTTGATGAAAATATTTGTTTGTCTTGTCTTGATATCTCAAAAATTATCGAAAGTACAGTTTCCTTTTCGTACAATAGAAATTTTTGTGCACAATAAGAAAAATATGATAGTTTACTACGTACATTCTTTGATTTTTTTCTGGGACTTGAATCCAATTTGAATCCAAATACCCCGAATGCACTTTTTTTGACAGGTCATATTCTAACAAGACTAGGAAGGCGACTTACTCACCGGTTCTGGTGGGTCTTAAATCTTAAATCGGACATACTTATCAAGATTGTTTTCTATTAAATCGAATGCGTACTTTTCTGATACTGCAATTAATGTATCAGATCAACAATCTAGAGTGGGTCATGGCTTCCAAAAATTGTTAACCACCATTTCCTGTCGAATGTTGTTGCTAGCCAGCTAATTCCCCCTGCGTCCGGCCAGCGGAGTCCTGGTCTCCCTCTTCTCTTGCGCCCCTTTGGGTTGCCTGATTCGTTGGTTCCTGGTCTCTCGTGCGCTGTAAATGGTCTAACTTATAAATTAAGTCGCGCCCTTTTGTCTTGTCCTATCAAAGCTCATGTTTCGGAAGCATAAGTAGTCCAAGTAATTTTAAACTGTGCTAAATTTAAGCTTCCTCGAGAGAAGACGGGTCGATGTTCTCCTTCGGTCTTATACTTCAAGCTGGAGTATAAGATGAAGGTTACTCTCAGTGGGCATAATTCTTGTTCACTATCTCATCATAATATTATAATCATATAAATATTATCAATGGACATGCTGGTAACTTTGTGGTGCAACATGAATATTTTAATTTTTTTCAGTAAAAAAAAACAGCAGTTTTTGATAATGCATTAAAATAATTGTAATTTACTGGATATATTTATATTCTATGCAGACTTATTTGGACTATTCTGTCATTGACTACTCGGCGACGAGCATTAGCTTGATAATTGACCCTGCAATTTTTTCAAAGCGTCGGACCAGTAGGGTGATGAACGACAGAATAACTCAAAAATTGTACATAAAAGATTCTTAATGTAAAAATCTAAGAATATTTTTAATTGTCTATAAATTTTTAAGTTATTTATAGTATAAACGATAAACTTTTTTAGTTTTTACAAATCCATACAATCTTTCAAATAATAATTTGAATAATAATTTAGGTGTTAAATTTTTTAAAGTTTCATTTATATCAACTTAAAAAAAAATCAAATTCTCTAAAGTATACAGACTGTGACTCAGAAAAGTACATTTTAAACTAAAATAAATTAAATTATTAAAATCTGGATTGTTTTTGGCGAAATAAATTTTTCTTTTGTTCAATACTAGGAATAAATATTTCAGATATTAATGTAATACATGCAATACATATTTTACCTTTTTAACGTTCACATTCAAATTCGTTCATTTTAAGTTTTAAAATTCAATGTACGAGATGCATACTCTTATTTTTATGTAGGTACATACTTATAAATCTGTTTACTAACATTTTCAATAAACACTATTAGACTTACTATTGTTTAGTTGACTTAATATTTATGGGTGTACACATATGAGAGTTGTTTTAAATAATCGTATCGAATGCGGAAGAGTATAATAGGTATAGATAGATTAGAGTGGAGGGAAAGTTTCAGTTTGTTGTATTTTGTAAGCTTACATCTTTATCGACACTAAATCTCTTCTCTCTCTCAGAAATTTTGTCAGGTAAATAGGTCGATATGTATAACTTTATTACTATACTATACTGTACAATACGACCCGGCATGACAATGAGTTATATATCAGCTCGAACCACGCTCAATTCTGTACAGTCCGTGAGCGACATTCGAGACAAGTTTTAGCCACGTACACGCGCCATGAGCCTTTTGGGTATAAAATAAAAATTAAATTTAAATCTTTGTTAATTTATCAAATACTTTTTCATTTGTACAAATAAAACACTGCAGATGTCATCGGCAATAAATGAAATAAAGTACAAAAATAAGAGAAACAACAATCTACATTTAAAAAAATTAAAATTACAAATACCTATTTAACTTTATGTTTTAGCATTTTTTTAACGCTTCCAATTTGTAATTTTTGCATTATTCAAACGGCTAAGAACTGTATTGGAGAACAATGTTCCCTTGACGAAAGTGAAAAATTTACCGAATATTTTTTACGAATAATAATTTATGCATAAAAATTAATTAATTACATGTTTTTTTCAATAAGTGTACTGTCCATACTTTAATTTTTATGTTTATTTTTTTAGTATATATTGTATTCTGATAAAGGGAACATTGGCCCTAAAACATGTTAACCTTTTCAATATACAGGTGGTGAAAACAAAGTTAATTTTTATTAATTATATATAAATTATTAATCGTGCATAAATATTGAATATATTATTTTTATAAGTGACCCGCATAATAAATAATTTTTCAACACATTAAATATTATCTACTTGTATTTTAAAACAATCTCTTTATCTTGCTACTTTATACACTTTTATTTCACCATTTTACTATTGTTTCTGGATAATGGTAGGGTGCGCATTATTTTTAGCGCAATCATAATAAAATTAATTTTAAAAATCGGCAAATTTGCCCAAAGCACTTTGCTTTGCACTAAAAGTCTCGTCCTAAGGCTGGTTGTTTGATCAGTAGTAATAGTAATGTTAAGAAAATGTAGATTTTTGTGTTGCTCTGCAACAAAATAACAAGTTTTTGATGATTACTGATAAAGCAATCGGCCTTTGGACAGATTCTTATTGAATATAATTTTTCTATACAACTTACTCAAACCAGGATTAATTTTTTTTTAATAAATTCAAAATTTTACAACATTCTCTATATATTGTATTAGTCACATAAACATTAATCATGTGATTAAAATATATTATTTAACTTACATTGTATAACATGTATAGAATTACTTAGAGTTATTATTGTTTCAGTATTAGTTTAGAGAAGAAAAGGACTTCCCATCAAAAGGTGTAAATCGAAAACTTACACACACGTAATTTCTGCATCTTCTTTAAATGCCCAACTTTCATCATGTCAATGTCATATCGAATGGTCCTATCAAAATTCCACTAACACTAGAATTGACTGTGACAACGAAATTAAAACAACAAAACAAATAGCTATTAATAATAATGTAATCTCCCTCACCACACAAGAATCTTAATTCTATTTGGTGAGGTATTAACATGTAAAAATAATTTCATTGTTAATATTTGCTAGTTATTATTGTTATAAAATAAATTTTATTTATTATCTATTAAAAATAATAAAATAAAAATTACGCGTTAATAAATAAAATGTTAAAAAACTTATCGCTACATATCTCTACTTAGGCCACACGGGTTCTTGCATAAAAATTGCACATTGTTTCCCTGCCTATAAATCAATCCAGCATTTTACACAAACAATAATATCGGTAAAATACCTCTCAATGCTAAAATAAAATTAGGTATATTATAAAAAACAACTTGCGGTGATGGCGATAAAAAATACATTGGCCAAATCGCGAGAAATTTAAACACGCGAATAAAAGAACATATAGCAACTTCCTTATAAATACTTCTCGGAATTCTTTAATCATATAAATGAAACGAACCTTCTGATCGACAATCTCTTAAACTTCTCCACTCGGTAACATGCAAAGGAATAATATCAATCTAGAAACAGTAAAAAGTCCAGAAAAACGTGAATTGGGAAAAAACATTAATCAATAATATTAGTTTCAATCAACACTTCGCCTCTACTAAGAATGGGAAGGTCCGATGTTTCTAAGGAAACCCGTTTGCACGGCACGGGTCTAAATCGTGCAATCCCAGATGATGAATATGTTTTCATAATTATCAAATCAAACAAACCTAAACAAACCTTTCAAATATTCCCAAGAAATATCAAAATTACCCCCACTCCCTAATATTCTACCGCCCCGCCTAATATTTATGTAAACAGGGTTATTTGTAAAACATTAATAACCTCGCAGGACTATACTCCTGCCTTGATTACGAGTCGAAAATGTTCAAGCTATCATGACCTTATATCAATAGTTATGGAGATATGCGACATCAATGTTGCATTTTTTTTCAATATTTCTGACTTTTTTTTTGTAAATCGTTGGACTATCATTATAGTAACTAATGTCAATTACGAAAAAATCATTTGTTTCAATCCAAGTTAAATAAAATGATTAAAACCCTGAAAAATTCCAACTGGAATTTTTTTCCAATTGGAATTCGAAGGTTTTTATTTGACTTGTATTAGAGGGAATGAATTTTTCATACTCGATATAAGTTAGTGTAAGGATGGTCCAACGTTTCACAAAAAATAAGTCAGAAATATTGAGAAAAAAATGCAAACTTTGATGTCGCATATCTCCAAAACTATTGATATTAGGTCATGATATCTTAAACATTTTCGACTCATAATCAGAGCAGGGATACTGTCCTGCGAGGTTATTAATGTTTTCCAAATAACCCTGTATATGACGCCTTGATAATCATCACGCATTTAATTTTAGTTATTATTACACCTATTGATAGGAAGTTCTGTTCTTCCCGAAATTTTTTAAATTAAAACTCAACACCATGAGATAACTGCCAAATAATTAATTCTTTAAATGATATATGTATGTTACTTTTATTAATCTTTTTTTTTTGAGCTATAGAGGCGCAACTTTCAATGACTAATATAATATCAGGTCCTTACATATGAAATTGGCGTTTTACCGTACTGTCAAATTTGATCTCAAATATCTTCTCTTTGTTTAGGAATTCCAAATCCAAATTTATACAGCTATTTACTCATGTATTTGTGTTTTGAAAATTATAATTTATTTGTTTTTTCCTCAATTGTTTTTTTCTTTGCGTCACTCAGTTTACAAAATGAAATACTTGAAATATCTCGTTATTTACGAGTACGAGTTCCACCGTGGCACCAGTACTGCAGAAACGGCTCGAAGGATTAATGATGTGTATGGCGCCGGTGCCGCAAAAGAAAACACAGTGCGTTTTTGGTTCCAACGTTTTCGTTCTGGAAATTTCGACCTGCAGAACAAGCCCCGTGGACGGCCGGAGACCAAAGTTGATAATGAAGAATTGAAGGCTATTGTGGAAGCGGATCCATCGCAAACCACATCCGAGTTAGCTGCAGGCTGCGGTGTTAGTGATAAAACTGTTTTAATCCACTTGAAGCAAATTGGTAAGGTGAAAAAGCTTGAAAGGTGGGTACCTCACGAATTAAGTGAAGCAAATCAACAAACGCGCGTTGACTGCTGCGTTGCATTACTCAACCGGCACAATAATGAAGGGATTTTAAATCGAATCATTACCTGTGATGAAGAGTGGATCCTGTACGATAATCGGAAGCACTCATCGCAATGGCTGAACCCTGCCGAACCATCCAAACCATGCCCCAAGCGAAAATTGACTCCAAAAAAGTTACTTGTGAGCGTTTGGTGGACTAGTGCTGGTGTCGTTCACTACAGCTTTCTTAAATCTGGCCAGACGATTACGGCAGATGTCTATTGTCAGCAACTGCACACCATGATGGAAAAGCTAGCTGCTAAACAACCGAGGCTGGTTAATCGCTCTAGGCCACTGCTGCTTCATGATAACGCTAGACCACACACTGCACAACAGACGGCTACCAAATTAGAGGAGCTTCAATTGGAATGTCTAAGACATCCACCGTACTCTCCGGACCTTGCCCCAACAGATTACCATTTTTTTCGAAATTTGGATAACTTCTTGCAAAGGAAAAAATTCAACTCCGATGGGGCAGTCCAAACCGCCTTCAAAGATTTTATTGATTCCCGTCCGAATGGTTTTTTTAGTAAAGGGATCGATGAACTACCTATGAGATGGCAAAAGTGCATAGATAGCAATGGTACATACTTTGATTAAATAAATATATTATAATAAAAAAAAATCGGCTTTATGTTCCTCCCATACTAAACGCCAATTTCATATGTAAGGACCTAATATAAAAAATTCAAATTTTTAATGACTATTGGTGATTCGAATGATTTTTTTTTCATTTTCTTCGCATAAAATATCGTTACAATAATTGAAATCACAGGTCGAAGATAGTAAAATATTCTTATAATTAAATCTGTATTGGCGGATCTTTGTAACATATTTCAAATCAAAACAATATTTGATGATTCAATTTTTTTACGAGACAAAAATATTCACTTTAATGAACACACTTATAATATATAAGTGCTAAATCAAATTAAAAAAAAAATAAGTAAAATATAATACATAAGTGCTAAATTACATACATGTGCACAAAATAAAATATATAACTGGTTAATTTATTCAATGCATTAAATTATCCTCGAGGTTATAAATTATTACAATCGTTTGTTGACCATGAAATATATTAAATATCAACAATGTATAATATCTGAATTATTTTCTTACATTATTTAAACAGTTATAATATGATAATTATCCTAGTTTATAAACAACAAAACAATGAGTTAAAAACCGGCTTGGCTGGTTGTCACAGCTGGACTGAGAGTTGAAAGTCGCTACGCAGCATCTTCACCTCGTTGGTCTTTCCGGATTTGAAGGTAATAAATGCCATTAAATATGCACATCCTTGACAATTTGTGTTTATAATATAATACAAACCATTAAATGACCAACAAAAGTTTTTTAAATGTGTTAACCTCGATTAATATATTAGCATTATATTTGTTTACATCTACTATTCAAAAGATGTTCAAATAAGTTGTTTGATTACTTACTTTTGATGATTATATAACTCTTGTTGGGCTCTAATCTCCTGGATGGGGTTTTTCCACTTCCAGGAGCCTTCTGCTTGCCTCCTAGCTTCTCCAGCTCAGCCAGTACCATTCATTGTCCACGAGGCGCTACTTGGGTCTGCCCAGCGCTTTGCACGCAGTTGGTTTAGCCTCGTGTACTATTTGCCACGTGTATTAATGGTTTGAACAGACGAAATAATTTCAATTTTAAATAAACTCAATAAAATTCTTGAACCAGCCCCGTCAATAAAGACAATCATCTCTTGGAATTGTTTTCATTGACAAACATTTGCCTCTTTCTTAATTTGATATTGCTAACCATAATTTGATTTGATCCACAATCAAAACCTCCAGATTCCTCCGGAGTATCCAGCCTTTTCACTTGGTCGGTTCAAAGTGTGAGAGATCTTCTTCGATATTTGCCACCACATAGCTTCTGCACTATCGCAAGATTTCCAAAAAGTTAAAGGATAATCGGGAAAATTTGGGCATTTTGCCATTCGATGTGTGGGTAACATATATCTTCAACACCAAAAAATGCTCTAAAAGCGAATTATATAATATTTTTTGTAATAAAAAAATACATATGAACTTGTCAAGTTCACCGGGCCTACATTTAATTGAATCTGTTTTGTGACATAGTTGTTGTGGTCTGAATTTCAGTTTCCTGAATGAATTCAGAAAATCCCTGAAGGGCAGCAATCACAAGTGGAACCTGATGTTCATTGACTTACCTACATGTGGATTACATATTATGCTACAGAACCGGCGATGCCTTGCGCAGACCCTAAATAGCTTGTGTAAATAAATACTCAACGGTAGGTTGAATTTTATTGAAAACATACCAAAGTTAGTTACAAATTACTGTATCCAATTGAACCCATAAAATATAGCATATAAATATTTCAATTGAAATGAATATCTGAAATAAATTGCGTTTAGTTATTTTGTGACAGAAATTCATGCGATAAACGTAAATAAAATTTACAGTATTGTTTCAGTCAGAAATTTATTTTGTTCCTGCGGACAAAAATATAATCTCTACATATTTGAGAATGTTCTTAGGTTTTCACGGCCACTCAGATTCTTCAGGTTTGTGTTTTCTGGGGTATTAGGCCAGCCCTGATGATGGACCCTGCAATGGGATACGAAACGTCGGCCCGAAAGGTCATAACAACATGGCATAATACCCCAGAAAACACAAACCTGAAGATTCTGTATATTTATTTAGCCGGTCAATCATACGATTATTGGCATAAATAATCACAGAACTGAATAATCATTGATCGCAATGTATCGCTGACCACATAACAGTTTAAATTACCGAAGCATTTCCTTTGATAGCTTCGAGTGGGTAGATTATTAATGTATACCCTAAACTCTGAAACGTGGTTAGCATTCACAGAATACATTGAGTGTACCAGTAATTATAGAAATAATTGAAATACTGAATGTGTTTGGCCTTTATAAAATGCCTATTTTTCTTATTTTTGGACCAATGAAATCTAATAATCTATATCTATTGATATAAATTATTTAAATAACATTTATTTGATGTGCCATAAGTACATATTTCAATAATCATGCGATCTACCCACAACGTATTAAGTATGCAAAAATGTCAGGAGATAAGAGGAGCGTAATGTCACATTATATACAAAATGTCGTAGCCCAGCGCGCAAGACACTGATTCTTCGTAGTGAGTTTCGGAGTGGATTCCTCTTAGTTTACAATATCTACGTGATTTTTTCGAGCCAGTGTTTTTGTAATACGTTTCACTGCAGTGATTGACTAAAACTTTAAAAAACCTTGATCACAAATTGGAGATTGATAACATAAATTGGCTACTTTCCAAATATAACCTCATCAGATTTCAATTGTTTCTGATCGATGCAATATTTTTAGAGAATAACATATTTAAAATATATGAAAGGGTAAAAACAGGAACGGGACAGAAGCGAGAATTCGTGAGTGTTTTATTTAAAGCTTTCATCTCCACAAAAAGGCATCATTAGAGAAATGCTGAGTATATTTATATAAATGTACTCCGCCTTTCTTTAATGATACTTTTTTGTGAAGATGAAGGATTTTAATTAAAATACTCATTATTAAATTTATTAAAATAAATTAATTAATTAATAGAATAAATTAATAAAATACTCACATTAAAATACTTAGATATCTAATGATGTAAATCTTATTTTTGATCACGATCACCATCTAATTGATTACGATCCATTGTTTAGAAAAAGCAACTTATTTTTTAAACATTGTAATTAAGATAATCGGCAAGTGATCCAAGTGGCATAATCGCAAGTGGCGGAGATTTGAGCTTTATTACAGAAGACCAGGAAGTGTTTAGCTTAGTTTTAAAATAGTATTATATAGTATGATATGACATCTATTCTGTGTAAGCAATTCTGTATTTTAATATGATGTTTTTTTAGTTTTTATTTATTTAATTTTATTACGTATAAATTTATATAATATTCACCCCAGATAGATGAAAAATTTCAGAACGGATTTCCTCATTTACCGAAATGTGAGAGAAGAGTGGAGAGGAATGAGACAGGTATACGCCCTGCACATGATGACAATGATATATAAGTATACGAATAAATATACAATCTAAATTTTTATAAATTAATCATTTTATTTATAAATAACAATATTTAGATTTCCGAATTGGGCTTTTTACTATAATCGTAAATGTATTTTAAATAATTAAATAAATTAATAACAAATATTTTTTAGCTGAAAATGTAAATATCTAAACTTCACAACATGCCTACCATCGAGTCAGAAATTTCAAGTCTGTCATATAGACATGTCGCTAAGGCTGGCGCCACACTACGCGGATTTTCGGTCGCGTCAAATCCGCAACCGAATTTAGCAGTCACATACCATTTTCTACCCTGTATATCTTCTGCAACGAATCATATACAGGGTGGATGTCTATGGATCCTACAGAAATTGATTTCAAATTTAGTTATATAACAATATTTGAAAATATATTCTCTATACAACGGTAAAATCCGCCGGTCCGTACGACGGATCGTACGCAGTGCGGACGATCCGTCGAATGTAGCGCGTTGCATTTAAAAATATGAGACGCGACGTTGCCGATCTTACGTTGATGGAAGGTCCGCGGGCGGAGAACCGAACAGACGCCGAAGCGAGCGTTCCGCCAGCGGATCGACCGATGATCCGCTGCATTTCGCGACGGAAGATACGCTTAGTAAGGCGCCGGCCCAAGTCCTTGAAAAAAGGTTGAATAATAATTGAAAAATAAAATACTGTTTTCCTCAATCCCATTACAACCCAATCTCTCTCTTATACAGGTATACAGCACAACAAAATCTTATCTCTGTTGTGCTGTATACCTGTTCTGCTGTATACCTGAGCATAATTTTGCAAACACGGAACAATTTGAATGATTTAATAAAGAAATAACAAAAGAAGCGAATCGAAAAACGAATTCTTGTTATATATACATCGCATCGGGGATTCTTTTTACGAATTATTTAAATATTTAAAATATTCTCATGTTTTCAAGGTATGTACTTTAGATTCTTCTGTGATGAGTTTTCTAAGCTATTCTTCCGTCTTATCCATCTGATCATTAGCGTGATGAAATGTACTTTTTATATAATATTTATGTAATATTATTTCTTTCTTAGTTACGTGGTAACAGCAAATTAATGTCATCAGCAGAAACTATTATTAATATAATAAATGTCCGAGCATATGACATGTGTAAGTTATGTGAAACTCTTTACCTGGGAAAATATAAAGGATTTTTTACGACTTATAAAATTTTACTCTCATTTGGTTTTTATTGTTTTTCTGTGAGATTTTGAGAACATATTTTCTGTTAAAAATTATGGTGATACGCTAAATTCCCTCGCATCTCTTTCTTTTTCTTCTTTTAATGCTGTATTACTTTTTCAGTAAAATAGATTAATATTATCTTCACGTGAGATGACGTCCCTTTTGTGGTAGTAATGTCATTTTAAAATATCACGGTATACATGTATATACGGTATACATGACCATTAAAACTGTGCACTGAATTATTTATATATGCATCACACATGAACATAAATGAGGTTAAGGTGCTGCAGCTAAATTCTTTTTCGTCATAGGAGGAGGTCAATATAATTAATTATTCAATTGATGACAACCATAAAATAAATGTCAGAAAAAACTGCCTCTTAAAAAGTTTAAAGTGATTTCAAATCAGCGAATGGTCGAAAAAATAATATTTATTGAACTTTTCACGTTCATGTATATTTATTTATTTATTTAGAGTATTCACAAGTTCACAGTACAATAAATCAAAGAAACAATCTTGAAATATCCTACGGGAGCTCAATTATGAACTGTAATTTCAGATCTTAAACGCTAATCTTACCGATTATATAAGCAATAAAACAAGAGAACAGTGAAATAAACAAAGTATGACAACAGCAATAAACAAAGTGTGAAAACAGTAATAAAAGAAGAGAAAAGAGAAATAAACAAAGTATGGAAACAATTTTTAAATTAGTTTTTAAACACTAGGTTTTAAAACAACAGTTTTTAAAACATTTTAAATACAGGTTGAATAAAAATTAATTTTAAAAAAAGTTATTTTTTCATAACTTATATTTTTATATGATTTATTTTAAAAGTGCTGTTATTTTATTTTTATATTGAAAAACAAATTTAAATTAAGTTTGGAACACAATACTTTCGTGTGTCGGTCTCAGCTCAGCTCGATCTTCTGTCGATATTTGAGAATGCATTCTTGTGTAATTGTGGCTCATCTTCGCCAATGGCATGTCGCATCTTTTTCTTTTGTTCCAAAATATGTTTATGGTTTTTTAGGGTGGAGTGGTAAATGAGACACAACTCCAAAAAGTTGCACGGTGTCACATTGCACAATTTTTGCGGTCAATTTTAGTCAGTGTGCCATGTTCTACCATTTTTCTTGAACCGCTTGTCTTCCAGATCCATATTGTCCAACTGCATAGAACAAGCCATCTAGCGTGCTTCCATTAATGTAAGCCATACTCTATGTGCATTTTCGGGAGAATTAAGGCCAGTCACTTCGCCGAAGTGACTGCACTAACTAACCATCATGACGTTACACCGAAGGGGTAGGCAGAGAGGGTAGAACGCCATATTCTTCCATCTTGGCACACCACTTTTGCTTCAGCTACATTAATATATCTTCTCTTGATGCTCTGCGGTTGTTGGTCTTTGCCGGACAGCTTCTATTCCTGTTGGTTTCAATATTCGCATCATATATTTTCTTTATCATCCTTTCCTCGCTCATACCATCTGAGCACTCCTTTCTTTATTCTAACTACCACACTCCAACCATCATTACATTCAACATTCACTTCTAATTTATTCATCCCTCACTCTATTCACCAAAGATTTTTCACACGAGTGCCTTAGTGATCGCATTTCTACCGCATTAGTCTACATTAATTTCTTTTGTTGCTTCACTTTCATACATCACGCCATAATGTACCGTTACAGATAGTCTTTTGACAAATTATTATTGGCCATAATTGCATTTACATTGTTACCCGTAGTCATTCTCCTTTCGATATCGTTCTCAGCCTTGCCGTCTCTACTAAACATGCTTCCCAGGTACACAAACTAGTCCACTTGTTCAAAGTTTTCGTTATTTACAATTACATCACACTTAGTCACTCTTTCGTCTCTCTCGAACACCATCATTTTTGATTTGCTGACATTCATCAGAAGTTCACTGTGCATGCATACATCTGACACCAGGCACTCCAGATCAGCTTCACTGTTAGTCACTAATACCGCATCGTCTGCGTATAGTAGGCGGGATATTGTGCGCCCGTTCATTTTCGCTCCTAATTCTAGTTCCTTCAGTTCTTTCATACAATTATCTATATACCTACAGGTTGAAAAGCTATGGTAACAAGTGACTAGCCCTCACGAGATGATGAATGTGATGACTTTTTAAATTAAATCACTCTTAGGTTCTGTGTACCCCAAATCCAACAGATTTGTTTATCTCTTCACTTGAAAGTATGCCTCATCATGAAATGTAATTTTTGCCCATTCTAATTCGCTGCCTATGTCTAACCTCGACGAGTCTGAATGAAATCCGTGAAATTTTCAGCGCCGCTGAAATTATCCTGTATTAATAAACAGTATACTCCCGATGGTTGCATTAACCATGCTGCAAAAAGCCGTGTTTCAATGTTTTAAAAATTTAAAAGTCTTTTATTATTCTCTTATTTTATATATTTGATATTGTATTTCAGCACCGCACAGCCGTGGGCGATTGTGTGTATTATTTTAGAATTTGTGGTCGTGTGTTTGTAATCCATGTGTTCTGTAGGTTTTCCGATTTTGTATTTTTCGATTTTTTGCGGAGATTATTAATCTTTTTTTATACAGGATTTTTTTATCCTACCGCCTCGGATTATCGAAAGTCTAGTTATATCTATAAATAAAATGTACATTTTACAACGTAGGTAGTAGATTTAAAATGGTTGTGGTTCGAATGGGACTTGTTTTCCGAGAGCCCGTAAATATGGATAAATATTGATTGCGCCACAAAATATACACGTAAATTAGTCATATTCGTATTCATATTCGCTGTGTGCTGAACATTTTACTATAATTTACGCGCACTCGAGTCGAATCTCCGAGAAAAATCTTTTTTGTTTACATAAGCCATAAAAATTACTCAAGCCCCAAAACTTTCCAGCGAACTGAGCATTATTAATTTGTTTATAACCAATACCTGGGACTAATATTATGCTTAGATAAGGTACTAGTGAATGCAAATTTACCGGAAAACAGTATTATATTTTGCTTCGATCACTTTTTTCGTTGCTGCAATCTTCTCATGGTCGCTCTATGGTTTTTAAAGCTTTTAACAGGGCCAACCTCCACTGTTTATCTGATGGTGCAAGATATTTTTCTAATGCCCTGTGATCAATCTCTCTCTCTATGCAAATGCACAAGTGATATGCCATCTTTCGGTTCAAAGTTCAAAATTTTATGAAAGTGAAAATAATAAAGGGGTTTTAATATTTAACAAAACAACTCGTGGAATTCAACAAATAAGAAAATTAAAAACAACATTTTAGAATCGCATAAAATAGGGCCTCATAAGTATTGTGTGTTTTAAATCGTTCGAACTCAGACATTTTTAGGATCTCTAAAATTAGTATTCTCGTGAAAATACGTTTCAAATAATGGTTTACCCTCATAAGACAACCCAAATTTTAGTCAACAAATCTAGTTCATTTCATAATTTGAGACTTTTGTTCAAAATTTTTATTTTTATTTTCTTCAACCTGAACCTAAAATTTATTAACTTAAAATATTGCGAAGAGCCTCATACCTCTAATGTCTACCATGTTTGCAGGGAATAATATTACCAGTATTAAATGGATATTCGTTGAATATTAATATTTTCTCTTGTAAATGATGTATAAGGAACGCAATGACAAATTGTTCTTATTCCTTTCCTACAATTACAGAATAAATAAATGTATTGCACCTAAGGTTATAATAAATGTTGACGGCATTTCCTCTAAGGCATTCGGTGTTTCTTTTATTGAGCTTAAACAGGGTTATTTGGAAAACATTAATAACCTCGCAGGACTATATTTCTGCCTTGATTGTGAGTCGAAAATATTCAAGCAATCATGACCTAATATCAATAGTAATGGAGTTATCCAATATCAAAGTTTACATTTTTTTTCAATATTTCTGAATTATTTTTTGCAAAACGTTCAGCTATCTTTACAGTAATTTATGTCAATTACGAAAAATTCATTTGTTTCAATACACGTTAAATAAAATTATAAAAACCTTTCAGAAATTCCAATTGGAATTGGATTTTTTTTGAATTTTTCATATTTGATATGAGTTACTGTAATGATAGTCCAACGTTTTATAAAAAATAAGTCAGACATATTGAAAGAAACATGCAGATTAGCTGTCGCGTATAACTATTGATATTAATTAGGTCATAGAATATTTTCGACTCTTAAAGCAGGAATATAGTTCTGCGAGGTTACTAATGTATCCAAATAACCCTGTATATATGCATCTATGTTTATAAGATTTTACTCTATATATTTTTTTTGCTAGTATACAACGGTGTGAGTGGTGGGTCATTGTGAATTGTGAATGCTCGTTTTGCTATGACTATTATTTTCCTTATCTTCATAATAATCTCATGTGAAAAATTTTAAATTGCACTATTCAAAATATCTATTGTTAAAAACGTGTTTCAACTGTTGATATTTTTTATGAATACCTACAGATTTGTAGATGCATTACAATATAAAACATTCGTAAATTATTTCTGAGGTGCTGACAAATAGGTTTCTGTAGTCGGACCTACTCTGTTCACTTTCTTCATAAATATTAAACTTCAATGCATGGAAATTTAATTCAAATGTTTTTATTTTATTGTTATGTAAAATAGATCATTTTACAAAATTTTTCATATGTACAAAAGGTCGATTTTCTGGTCATGGAATTTCAAGTTGGGTTGTGTACAGATATTAGCTGAAAAGTTGTAATAAATGAAATAATAAAGAATATTCTCCGATGCCACCAGAAATCTCGAATTCAGTCCGTTATAAATTGGTAATCCTCGATGAGTGCATTTGATTTTATTTGCATATTGCTGCCTTTACTTTTGTACCCCACAATAACTGAGGACATACTGTAGCGAGACTGTGTAGCTACTAAATGCTGAAAACAACCAAATAACATCACACAACGGCGGTCAGTCATCTGTCACCGAATATTAGGCACGCAGCAATGAGTTAGTGATCGCATTCTCTTATCTGGAAGATTCTACGACTTTCTACCGACTTCTCGTTACCTCTAGAATAAACCTTTCGAATGAATTTAGCTATAAAAGTAGTCACGCAATGCGGAATCAAGCAATTCAGTTCGTGATAATAACAAGGCGACATCTCCACGATACTACCAAACCAGTGTGATCAGTGATTCGTGATATTACAACACGCGATATTAGTGTTCGAGCGAGCGTGGAGCCACTAACAGTGTTACCAGTGATGGTGAAGAAAATAATAAACAGTCGAATGTTTGCTAGTTTTTACAAGCAAACATTCAACTGAATTCGCGAGGAGTGATCTAAACGATAGATGTAGCGTTAATTAATCGAATTAAGAAACTGTTCAACATTCGTATGTGTGTGTGTGTGTGTCAATAACAATGTGAAATATTCGGGAGACATTTAGCAAAATTACGAACGGTACTACAATTTAATATATTTAATATATAGTGACTTTCTATAATAATAAATTAAACAAAATCAATGTCCAGTGTTTACATTTACTTCTCAAAGACACGTCCCGAGACAACGCTTTATTTATTTATTTTTTGAATAGCTACAATAAAACATACAATTTCAATCCCTTTCTAAGTGTTGTTACAAAGCAATTAAATTTTTTAAACAATTAAGAATATTTCAAAGTAAAAATAGCTTAATAGTGAAAGCTGCCCTCGAAAATAAATCCTTATTAGGTAGAAACAAATAAATAATATAAGTCATCAGAAAAACATACATCTTTATTGTATTGAAATATTTTAGATAAAATATTATTATTAGTTACCGTGGAAACATAAAACTTGACATAATTTATTCATTAATACAGATGGATTTAAAAATGAAGGTTTATGTGTTTTATGTTTAAGGTCCACGACATTTCCATGACATATAATTCAAATATCTATATTTCATATCTCATTAGGAGTGATGTATTTCTGACGCGATTACGATTGGACAGGTGATTTCAATTAGAAGCTTAGCAAAAATTCTGACTTTAGATTGGGATGAGAGTATTTGGATGTTTTAAATTTAAAATATTTTAAAACCAAATTAATTAATCGTTTAGAAAGTCATACTACATAATTGATTAATTAATTTGGTTTTAAATTACACAGAACTTAGTTCTGAAAAAATTGCAACTTCACAATAAGAATGTGTTCTTGAATATCATTAAAATATTTTGTTTATTGTTTTACAAGTAT
The DNA here is from genome assembly GCA_016648135.1 of Agrypnia vestita. NCBI lineage: Eukaryota > Metazoa > Arthropoda > Insecta > Trichoptera > Phryganeidae > Agrypnia > Agrypnia vestita. The sequence goes on from JADDOH010024030.1 coordinate 20,543, forward strand.
TTAATATGAAAAAGAAATGAACAAAAATAAAAAGTATTTTCAAAACATTCATGGGAACACTTTTTTTGAAAGATGTCATCGAATTTTTTTTTTCAGGTATTACATGCTTTGTCTCAGTAAAAAGCATAGCTTAGCTTTTAGATTTCATTGCGGGGTCCATCTTTGGAATCAATACATACACATCTACATCAAAACGTAAAAACTTTACAATTTTTTGCAATTTAATTCCAAAATATCAAATCCCATCTCTTGCTAGCGATGGATTCGATCACACAGAGCTTTGTCGTGGAGAAAAACGATTTATATATTTTTTAAAGATATTATCTGCTGACTGGCATGAAATCATGATCAATCGGTCAAGCTGGAACAAGCATACATTGATTTTTGATGTATGTTGTACTACCTTTGTTCATTTCTGTTCGAGATTCCTCACTCATCATTGTCACTCCACCAGCAGTGGAGGCGATGATATCCCAGTGAGTGATTCCGTTCTGATGCACCAGACACACCACAAAGCCTTGTCGCACTGTACAATCATTGGAATACTCTTAGGAGTTGACCGATTGAAGCCGATTGACAAGGAAGTCATGAATCATCTTCTACGACGAGTTTATCGAGGAACGGATTTAGCTAATTTATTTGGAGCAAATCGGTAAAAGTGCAGATTCGGTCGGTTGTCTAAGAGCTTGTGCGGGACCCATCCGGTCAAATTCCACGGCCAATCCAATTGATTGTTATAGTTTGTATAAAACACAGCCAGTGGTGCAACGTTCCCTTCCACTGCTGCCAGATATGCAGAGTCTTCAAAATCTTGACTTGTCATTTAAACTGGTACCACCTTCGTATATCGAATTAACCACTTTCGGCACACCCTTTAACCAATCGTTCCTTCGTTGAAAAGATCGTTGAGATCGCGAAATGACTCAGAAGTGTTACAGCATAATGCGGCGTATATAGTTTTCAAAGTGCATTTTAATTTTTAAGTAAGGCGCGAAAAAACGGCGGAAAATAATGTATGCATCAAACAAATGTACGGTGAGTTAAGGTTATTATTGCGGTCGTTGGATATATTTATGTGTTCAATAAAACGGATATTTTATATGAACCGTAAATTTTACTGAGAAGCAAATTTCGACGTTTCGCTGCAGAAGTGAAGCGGAGGTGTATGCCGAACTGTTCGTGATAGGATGCTCTCCTGATGACGCTGAATGAGACTTCAGCAAAATGACGTGATTTGCTTCTCAGTGAAATATACAGTTTGCATAAAATATCCGTTAAGAATGTTCTTAGGTTATCACGGCCACTTAGAATATTTTGGTTTAGGTCTTCTGGGGTATTATGCCGTGTTATTACGACCTTTCTGGCCGACGTTTCGGATCCTGCAGGGTGCATCATCGAGGCTGATATCAGCTCTGATGATGAACTCTGCAATAGGATTCGAAACGTCGGCCAGAAAGGTCGTAATACTACGGCGTAATACCCCAGAAGGCCCAAACCAGAAAAAAATATCCGTTTTATTTATCAGATGAAAATGTATGGTGGTCCGAACTCCTACACTAGTTTGTTACTATTATTAGGTGTTATGAAACAGGTACCTATGCTGATATGTCTCATCTCACAAAAATCTTGGTCAGTCTTCCATGTCGATTTTTAAACAAATTCACACTTTGTGCAACAACAAAGTATTGCTGGCAGACCTTTCCACAGTTCCAATGGACAAGAAATATTTCCAAGGATCCTGTTTAAAACTATGTTGTAATTAATGATTCACCAAAAAAGTGAAACGTATGTAAATCGTAACACATGGATCATATCATCCGTGCATGGAATATTCTGGTTCGAAAAAATATTGATAAATGAATTATATAAACCAAATGAAAAGCTCTCCGTTGGAAAATTGAACTCCCAACATAGGCGAACATATAATACTAACTACGGCACTATCTAAAAATAGTAATAAAACGTGAAAATAGAGGTTTTTAAAGATCGTAGGTTATTTTTTAAAAACTCCTTTAAACTACTTAACCTGTCTAAAAGTTCACCAGGTGTAAAAAAAATTTCAAATAATATTTTCATTCAGTACGAGTATTAACGATTTATTTTAAAAATGCATAACATAATAATAATAATAAGTACTTGATAATATAAATCAATTTATTTTATTCTACAACAAAAATTATTTACATATATAATATTTTGGCGCCAATTAGCAAATTAAAATCATTTAAAAAAAAAAATGGATGTGCCTGGTATCGGTCTCGGTACTATGAAAGTTGAAAATAAAAATACGCAAAAATGAAATTTTCTAACGTTCTATTTCTGACGCAGTTTTCGTGACAAATTTTTCTGGTTACTGCTGATAAACATAGTTGGTATGACAGAGGCTTCTTATACGGGAGATTCTAGATTCATTCCCTGGAGAGATCACACTACATATGGGATTTTCTAAAGCCTGGAATCTTTGTGATGTGTAGGTTAAAAAAATTGAACTTAACAAATTTGTTAGTAACCTTTCAACTTTGTTTATTATTTTCTAAACAAAAATAAAGCATCGCTATTGTCATCCTCCATCCTTGTGTTGTATTTTGCGAAGGGATGTGATAGTGCAAATAAATAGATAAATGTGTAATAGTGCGCGTACTATTTCTTAGCGCAATATTCCACACGATTGTGCTGAATTCTGTCGATGATAAGTATTCAACAAATATACATCCACCGTTTTCTCTGACAGGCGCTCATGTTGACGTAACGATGCGAAAACTTTCCGTATGACACCGCTTTATTAAATACGACAAATATTGACAATACTACGTATTTTACTATATATATGCAACTTCGAAATATCTGTTCAACACGATTTTTCCCGGCTACAATTGTTCGATACCTACCCTAAAATTCTTCGCCTCGAAATTGGTCGCGGCATTAATCGAAAACAAAGATTTTAGTTAAATGCATTTTAACACTAACACTGACTATATGTTGCCACTTCACAATTGTCTGTAAACAATGCTGTGAGACATGTAAATTTTAAATTCAGACATAAAAATATATATTTATATTTGTTTGGATGGAGTGAGATCGTCGGTAAGCGTTGCAAGGACATTTGAGATATTAATAATAAATATAAGGTCACGCCGAATATATGGAGAGCTGTCAAATGTCGTACATATCTGTCACTGGGCCTGAGAGGGGTTAAAAAGCATTAAACATCATTATATTATCATCCATTTTCTATACACTGCTGGAAGGAGGCCTCCCCAACTGTTACTTTTCAATGTCTATAGTTATTCATTAATTTAGTTATGTCATCAATCCAGCAGATTAGGGTGGCTTGCCAGCCTCTTGGATTCTCATTGGATAACTGTAAATGCATAACATTGGATAACTGCATAATAATAATTATAATAACAATGGTGTTTATTCCAGCGCAACCATATAAATAACAATTTATAAATTACAAGTTACATATTAGTTATAGTGAATCATAATTTACACAGAGAGAAAATATATATACAAAAAAGAAGAGCTATTCAATAATTAAAATAATAATATATACCAATACCAAACAAAATACGACAATGAATACACATATTCATATGTAAGCAATTTCTAAATTCTAAAATAATAATATTAATTATAAAACTCTGAGAATAATGGGTGTCCCCATTGAAAGCGCTTAGGCTTAAATATTATTACTCAAACATATAAACAATGGATTAAAACTAAGCGCTTGAATTGTTTTATTATTTTATTTTAAATTATTTTAAAAATGAACCTCCACTCCGTCAACGAAACAACGTTAAATCAAAATAAAGTTTAGTTTTCAAACACGGTATAAAAAATATTATTACATTATATTTTTGCATACCTCGTTTGCCACTATAATAGTCAGGAAAGTCTTTCGATACATTTAATTGTAGGAATAATACGCCAGACCGATATTATTTGTATGCGTTACTTATGCATATAAACATAAGTAACGCATACAAATGCATACAAATTATATATTAGTAATGATAATAAGCCTATGAAGATATAAGGTGATTTATAGAGGTATAGAACCTTAAAATAAAATAATGGTAATTGCCATGGTATTGGCTTTATTGGAAAAAAGTTTAAAGCCATTATTGTTTAAATATAATGCAAAACTATACTACGATTTTCGCAATAAATTTGCACAATTTGTAAGCGTTGTTTTGTCGCAAGTTCTATTCATGGTGAAATGGCAAACCAAACTGAGCACAAATCAGCTGTCAGATTGCCAGATGTTGCTTGATAAAGTACTATCAACTCAAAAACAAAAATCTAAAAGAACACCATATATTTAAACACTAATGGCATTAAATTATCTTTTCAATAAAGCCAATTATGTGACCGTTACTACGATTTTTACTATATCTTTTTTTACCTCTAAAAAAGCACCTATAAATAAGAATAGTAGCCTGTGAAGATACGTAAGCATATCGAATATCATATCTGCTATATGCACGTATAAATTTATCCAATGGAAGGTGAATGTGCTCCGTGTAAATAAATATTTTGACCTTCATTGAGAACAGGAAAAAAGTGAAAGAACGGCTTCGCAAAAACCCAATTCGCGATACCATTATAATACACGTTGTGACGATTTATGTACGCAAAGTTGTTGTCGAGCCGTAACCTCTCGCACCGCAAACCGCAAAAGCCATTCGTTTTGTTAATATCAATTACTTTTAAAAACGACTCTCTCTTCGTGCGGGTCTGCTACTGAAACTACAGAATCGCATGAATATGGAATAGTCTCCCTCGGACAGCTGCTGTGACGTTGCGAAACGCGTCAGACAGGTTATTGTACATTCAGTACGCGCAAGGACTTGAATGATATTACCAGTTGGTACGTTAAAAGGCTGTCCCGGGGAGAACCGCCTGTTTGCCTCAACATTTCAAAATATCGACGGCTCCTACGTATAATATCGTAACCCACAAATCGACGATTTTTAGTTTTTTGTGTATTTCATATGTATTTAATTATATCTTTATTTCCAAGAAAGAAAAAAAAATATTTTGCAATAAATAACTTTTTTTTCGGACGTATTTTATTGTATCTCAAACAATCACATGTTTTTTACAAAGTATACTTCGTATGTAACACTTACGATAATTTGCGTTGGAAAATAACAGATAATTTTATCGTATGTAACATTTACGATAATATGCGTGAGAAAATAACATAAGAAAATTATCGTATGTAACACTTACGTTATTTTACGTCGCGTCTTTTCCGAAGTTAAATGTTGTAAGTTATTTATACGATATTTTACGTCGCGTGTTTTCCGAAGTAAAATGTTGTAAGTCATTTATACGATATTTTACGACGCGTCTTTTCCGAAGTATAATATCGTATGTGCATTTCTTCAGAAACCTTTAATAATTTCGACTTTTTTGTGATTATTTATGAAACTACAGTATAAAGTAAAATATTGAAACGAAATTTCAAAAAGATTGGGCAATATTTAGATTTGTACCGGACGAAAATATGTTCAAATCCTTCTCCTGTAAAATTGAATTTTGTGGGTTACGATATTATACGTAGGGGCCGTCGATATGGTGAACAGCAATTCAGCGCGACAGACATTCCGCTTTTTGCGGCGATCCGGACACCGATAAGTCTGTGTGCTGGAAAGGAAATGTAGGTATAAATGAAAATGGGTTATGTTAATTGGTTACATAGTGTATTATGTAAAATTCTCAGATCATCAAAACAGACATGAACTAACGGATACTTCCTGGTTCATGTTTATCCTGTGCACACTAAATATGTACTCTTAAAATATATAATTTCTTAGTAAGTAAGACGCCCTTTGGTACAAAATGTCGTTTGTATTTGAATAGACCCTTTAAAATAAACAGCGTTTATTGTACCTACATAAAAAAATACGCTACCAGGGAATTAAATTATGCAGAAACAATTCTTTACCTGCATTATAAATGCTTACTTCCGATGTGCCCCTACAGTCTGTTCACGTAAAGAAGAGGTTTATTTCAACTCTGAACAATTGTTATATAATATTGTTTTATCCTACTTGAAGTCGTTCAGTAGGCTAAACATAGGTTATATGCTATTACCAAAAGTGCCAACTATTCGAAAAGTGCATACTGTGTCCTTTTAAAATTTATTACATAGTCTGTAACGCATAAAATCATGAAGAGCTTCATTTGTTAATAACATACTTGTATATGTAAGTATGAAGCAGCAAAGATGTCTGAAATAGAGTAAAATAAGTTCCAATCAGCAAATGAACATCTACGTAATCAAAGCTTTAGGGGAGTCTACTTCATTCAATTTGAATAGAAAATATTCTTTAAACATTAGGTGAAATGTCTACAGTTTAGGAGATAAGAAATAAATTCTCAATTTTCAATGCAATTGAAAATTGAGAATTTATTTCTTATTAATAATCAATCAATCTCCATCAAGTTAATCCATCAAGCGACTGTGCTTGATATCATTTATCGCAGTCACTAAGGTTCTATCGAGTCCTCATTGGTTTGCTTTATTTTAACAATCATATGTAGGCCGCAGTTTTATAACATTGTACACTGCGTCAATTTTCACGTGATGGTATTAGACAGATGGCTTGACATTTCTTATATCTAACTCTCTCGACAGCACTACGAATTTTGTGCCGAAAATCAATATCAACCAACTAGATTTTATCTAAACCTTGTCTGGGGGACATGGAGTGTGTATAAACACGATCAAAAATTCTACAGAATTCGATAAAACCATTTTTATGACATTTGAATGAAAAACGAACTTTCTTTATTGTAACACTTGATTTCGATGAAGTTCGTACATCGACACATTTTTAGAAATTTTTGTTACCTGTTTATTCTTAATTGATTTAAATTATCACACCATGTCAAAAAAATTTAATTTTATCTTTATCACGAATAATAAAAAAGATGTATAAAATTATTCTTTTTTATTTTTTAAATCAAATTTTATTTTATAAATCTTTTTTATCTGTATCACGAAAAAAAAAGTTTTATAAAAATTTGAGTATTTTTATAGACTGTGCTATGAAAATAGGACTAATTAGTCTTATTTTCATAGCACAAGCGTTTAGCTTAGTTTGAAAATAGTAAGAATATTGGCGTGACACGTATTCCGTGTTCGCATCTCGATTTAAAAAAAAAAAAAAAAACACCACGCAAACCAGAAGATCATAGAGACATGGCTAAACTTCTTAGAAAACTTATGTGAGTGATCTGATTTTAAAAAAAATCTTCAAAAAGAGCAAAATGATTTTGTAGTGACATTATTAATAAAATTAATAAAAAAAAATGTAGGCTTTATTTTCACCACTTATATATTGAATATATCAACATGTTTCAGGGTCTTTTCAGGTCCCCTCAGGATACAATGTATACTAACAAATTAAAAATCCAAAATCAATGTAGGTATAGACAATAATTTTTTTAGTGTGTATACCTCAATTTTTTATTTTTTATTTGATAGTATAAATTGAATCCTGACTAAGGGACCACTGGCCCTGAAACATATTGATATTTTCAATATATAAGTGATGAAAACAAAGTACATTTTTATTAATTATATTTTTTTTAAATATATAAAAGTTAAGTACTAACACAGTATGGTAAATGGAATAATAATTTTGTGAAAAGTGTTATATTTATTGTATTATCATCATATGTATTATAATCAATAAGGTACATTTTTACTAATTATATTCAAAAAAATAATTGTGTTAATCTACAAGTTAAATACTAACAGTATGGTACATGGAAAAATAATTTTGTGAACAGTATTATATTTATTTTATTATTGGAATCTACCTAATACTTATAACCTTTCAGAGATAAAGACGTTTATTAAATTTTGTAATAATTTAAAACATACAAGTTTATGTGTCAGTTATATGGCATTAAAGTTTGGCGGTTATCACCAGTATTTTTTTTAATATTACGGTTATAAAAATATTGATATCCTGTCCACTATGAGATGATGGGATATTATTAGTTATATGTTGATTTTAAATATGCGGTCTTGTGTGCTCTTGCGGATCCGTCGAAAACAATTTTTGAAGGCTAACTTCATCGTGGTAAAACCTAATCGTTGATATAAGATTGCCGTTTGGCTCCATTTAGCAAGATTCAAAGCTTCAAAGATTCAAAGTCAAAGCACAATTAAGTTGTTACTTCAGCAAATAATATAACCGTATATTTTTTATTTCTATATTTCTATAAAAATAATTCTCTTTTGACTTTATCTTTTTAATGATAAATTGAATTTGTACTAAATAATCGTAATTGGCAATAACTTAAAGTGGAAAGATCAAGTAAATTCCATAGAAACTAGGAAAAAAAATTAATTATGTCTTCATAAGAGTCTGAAATCTGATTAAAAATACATTAAAATTATTGCCCAGTCGATTTAACAGTATGATATAATTAGTTGGGGTGTGGCATTTAAATTTGATTTACACAAGGATTAATCTTTAAAGTAATTGTGATATTCATCAACGAACAATTTTGAAATATTTGATAGATAGATTTGTAGTTGTAAATATTATTTCGATAGACGGAATATACAACACGACCAGGTAAACTGGATATTGGATATGGTCCTTTAGCAATTATAGTGCCACCACTATAACTTCGTGTGTGAGGGAGGGCGTCCCTGTCGCCTAACAGAAGTTGCCAGGATGTAAATTTATTACACAATACACAATGTACAGAATGTCCGGTGAACGGTGTCGTAGTCTTTAACATAAATTTGGCCGGGCAGAACTAAAGAAACCAAACCGTAATGGCGGCCGTTCTATCTGTCAAACTGTCAGACGGTAATATCGGTCCATTATTTGATTTTTCAGCTTCGCAAAACTTTAATATTTCATTGGCAATTGTTCTTGCACCATCCCGGACTGTTTAGGATGTTTTGGACAAAATAATTCAGTGTATATTGGTAATCAAGATGTCACAGCTCCCAAAATTGTACTGAATGACAGGGCGAGGGGTTACCGCCGGGTGCGGGCGGGGCGGGATTTAGTTCCAAAGTCGCCGCACGCCAAGTTATTGTGGTCATGCTCTAATCGTTTTAGAGAAAGCGGGAATATGGATGCCGGGAGAATGTTTCAGGACTTAAGAATGTGATTTTTCGTCCTCCTTGCCGACCCCCACGGGAAAAGCAGGTAAGTCACCAAGTAAATAAATTCTATCGACGAATATGCGACACAACGCACTTTATTTTCACATTTGTGTTGTATTTTACTTTAAATAGAATCATCAATCCTCGTGTTTTCGTTATGAGCGTATAAAGCCGTCATGCTTACTGGTCAATTCCAAAAGTACTTCCGTCACGTGTTTGGCGAATTTTAGACCAACTCTCAAGTATGAGCCTCCTTACGTTGGACGAAAACGGACCAATCTTCATCAAAGATGTCATCCAAAATTGGCGGTGGCGTGAGTCGTGTTCTTGCTCGTCAATTACCTTAAAGCAAGACCAAAATTCATTTTTGGTGTGCCGGGCCTTTGTCCGACTTTAAATACGACGCTAACTTAGGTTTTTAAGTACAAATAAAATAAATAAAAATACCTGAGCTGAGTAATCTCAAATTAAAATTAAATTAAATTAAACGCTTTAACTTGTGAACAACGCTATAAAGCGTCTTATTTGAAATTTGTGTTTGATTTCTTTTCGAGCTGACACCAGTAGTCAACGAACTTGTTATTAAGAATTATCTTAACGATTTTTCAAATTAGATTTTTCTGGGCATGTTTCGTGACTAATATTTTTTCCACACGCTTCACGTTTTTTCTATGTTGAATGTATAATTTATCTCCAAATAAGAAAATATGCCTTCTGTGCAGGTATTTACAGTGTACCACAGTACAACTAAACTTAACCAACTAATTATTCATTAGAACATATTTTTATGTACGTAAATTTTAAAAAAATACAATAATCAAGAGATCTCTCTCAAAGGTTTGCTCTAACCGTGGGGATGTATTTTCATACGCAGAAAAATCAGTATGATTTCTAATTATGTAATAATACAGAATCAAATCCCAATCTTTTTTTGAAATCTTGAGATTCAAGTGTGAGAAATTTATTTGAACCAATACTCACAAAATAAATGTTTTAAAAATTTATTGAAAATGATGTTCAATAAAGATTATATAGATTTTCGCTAAAGATCTTTAGAAACTAAGTCAGACGGCTTGACAAACTTTCCGTTTTTAAACACAACGAATTCCCTGTTACTCCAGGCCCTTCGTGAAAACCATGGGCCTTTTAATCGTAATAATTTATCTAGGGCGTCAACTGAATTAATATACTCGTATCTTCACGGGACGTGGCTTTAGGACGAAAACACAAAAACAATTTAAAGTTTAATTTACTATCAGAGAAAGTCATTGGACACGAATTAAATTGAATACCATTCTTAATTGTATAGTCATCAAATGTTTCTATCGCTTTAATCACGTTCTGGTAAACTCAGTTCAATGTTCGCACCTAGAAAAACTTATTGCCCCGGTAAGAACTTCACCGCTGGAATATACGAGTACGCTGAAATGTTAGCGATTTTGTTTGAGGTATTTGTGAATGTTATTATTATTCTGATTATGTATTATAAGTTTCAGTACCCAAAACATGGGTATAAAATACGAGGTAATATTATTGCACACATAAAAAAACTACCAAGAAGTGCTTACATATTCACAAGGCACTCGAGGTCTTGTAGTGACGTTTTAGAGACTTAAGTATTTGTAATCATAAGCAACAGTCTTATATTATTCTAAAAGCATTTTAAAACACCAAGACCCTCGTCACAATGGTCAATGCAGATGTCGACCTGCATCATCATTTTTTATACCAATCTTTAGCTGATTTTGATTATGCTCAGAGAGCCTTATTCCTAAATTCTCAATGCCGACGCATATCGATAATGTGAGTATTCCAAACATCACGCGAACGCAAACCATAAACAATAAAATATATTATGCTATAACAATCGTAACCTAAACCAAATCTAATAACCTAACCTAATTAAACCCAAATTAGCTAATTTTATCTAATAAAAAGTGCTAACCTGTACGTATCACCAAACCTAATTACCTAGCCTTATCAAATCTAAATTAGTTAATTTTATCTAATAAAAAAATCCTAACTTATATTTACCAAACGAAACCATTTAACAAATCTAAATTACTTAATTTTATCTAATAAAAAATCCTAACCTGTATTTACCAAACCAAACCAAATAACTAAACTAATCTAATAAGCTAATTTTTCTAATTAGCTAATTTTATCCTATAAGTTATTCTAATATAATAAGTTAACCTAAACTAACTAAACCAAACTTAATAACCTAACCTTTAGTTTTGTATTTATCACAACCATTTTTTCGGCCTTTGATTCACGTAAACATTTGGTTTTGTCTATAAATAATTTTTTTGTAAATCTTGTTTATCATTTATACTTTATCCATGGATATCACCTATATAATGTCAAAATGTATCGTGCAATTTTCAAAACTTTAAAGTGTAATATTTTCTTTAATATTTATTTGACCGACAATTCTGTTTTATTATTTGATTTGAAATCACGCTCTTAACTATACCGAAGTTACTTACACAGAAGGATTTGTCATAATGACCACAATAATCTGTCTTTTCCAGGTACCACGGTTAACATTATTATTATTTCATCATGAATAATCTCTACAACATAAACGCCAAATTCATCAATTCATGTCTTCTGTTATATTTGACACCCGTCACATGACATTTCCATTAACGTTGTGCTCCCATAATATCATTTTATCAAATAAATTAGTATTGAAATTGAAACATTGAAATGAATGAACAATGAACTATATGTACAGTATATTATACATGCATTAAAATTAAGTACAGTACATATAAATATACAGTAAATTAAAATTATAAGTTTTGAAGCAAAAGCGTCATACTTTTTGACATTTAGCACGTATGCTGCACGTAGCAACAAAATAGCGAAATCGTACGAAATAGCGAAATGTAGAGATTATCTTAAAATACAAATATAGATAAATTAACGTGTCGAAATATTATAAACATTATTTGCTATACGAGTCACCTCAAGAAAATTATATAGGTAGATGACTTATATTTATTAATTATGTATGTATAATTTTCTACAAGTTCAATAGTTTATAACTCTTTCCATTCAAGAAAGATAATCGAATTAGTATATGTAAGCTGTACGAGGCACATTGTTTCGTCGTGTTCATACTCATAAACACCAACACAAAGTGCGTCGTACGCACGGTTTACACATACTAATTCGATTACCTTTCTTAATTGGAAAGAGGTATACATATGTATTTTTAAATAATCTATACTTCTCGCTACTTCAGATACTCGAGATATATGACATTGTACCTGCTACCTTGTACATACTCAACTCAATCCGAGATATATAACATTGTGCCTGCTACCCTAAACACACTCAACTCAATCCGAGATATATGACATTGTACCTGCTACCTTGTACATACTCAACTCAATCCGAGATATATGACATTGTACCTGCTACCTTGTACACCGTCAACTCAATCCGAGATATATAACATTGTGCCTGCTACCCTATACGCACTCAACTCAATCCGCGATATATGACATTGTACCTGCTACCTTGTAGGTACACACTCCACTCAATCCGAGATATATGACATTGTACCTGCTACCTTGTAGGTACACACTCCACTCAATCCGAGATATATGACATTGTACCTGCTACCTTGTAGGTACACACTCCACTCAATCCGCGATATATGACATTGTACCTGCTACCTTGTAGGTACACACTCCACTCAATCCGAGATATATGACATTGTACCTGCTACCCTGTACACATTCAACTCAATCCGAGATATATGATATTATACCTGCTACACGGAATGTGGAGGAGGCTCGCTGTGTTTCCAATTTCTGGCTCTGTGGGTCATGCTTGTATATTTTTAGCACATTTTCAAAACAGGTGTTAACATTTCAAGTTTTTTATATTATTTTATTGTTAAAAGAGCCTTCTTAAAGTCTCTTCTAAAAAAAATCTTCAAGGTGAGCTGACCATACGAGAAAGGATAGAACCAGTTTGAAAAATGCCAACAGGGACATTATTGTATCGCAACAAATAATATATGCTGTGCACAAAATATAATTGCATAATTTCCACGATTTATTTGATTACACATGATGATACTTCCAGGAAGACCACCAAAACGATGGAGGGACAGCTGATCATCCACATCCCAGGAGCAGGAGCCGAGAACAACAGGACACAGTCCTAACGCAAGCAGAAGAAGAAGAAGATATATTATATTGTGGTCTCTTTACGTTCTTTTTCTCCCACGAGTTTAAATCGACTAAGTACTATTGAAGTGAAATTTATTTGCCTCTCAGTAAAATACAAGTAAGTAAATCCAAAAATATTTTATGACATTCTTTTATACGCTTTGTTTGCATAAACTCGTAATCGATTTTTTACATCACCCATATATATGCAGTATCCAAATATTAAACACTTTGTTTAAAAGTTTAAAAACAAGTTTTCGAAGGCCCGCTTCTTCAGCTGTTTCTGCGACTTTTGCTTACTTAATTCTTAATCTTAACACTTAATCAGAGTGACGTGATTAATAATTTTAATCAAAATATTGACCATTTCATGGCGATTTATTAGTGTATGGTGCATAGTCATCCACTTTAAGTAAATGTTGAAAGTTTCAGAGCTCTAGCTAGTCGGGAAGTTGGTGAAAAATCAATTGAAAGATTCCACCACAACAATTAACAAACAGATAGACAAAAAGAGTTAAATAAAAGCATGTAAAAAGATTTTAAATGTTCTCAGCTTTTCACGGCCGCTCAAAATCTTCTGTGTGTAGTTATATGGGATATTCTGCCCTGTGTATGTGACCTCTCTAGCCAAAATTTCGGATCCCATTGCAGAGTATGTCATCAGGGCTAATGTTAAGATTAAATATTGGCTTGTGACCTAGTTTGTGTTAAGTTAAGTACTGACCTTCAGTACCGTGTCGAAAGCAGGGTAAGTCTTAACGTCACGTTATCACCACACACTAAATTAAATACTATTACACGAGCTTCGATGATAAAATATATGTGACCTCTATAGCAAGTTTACAAATATTGCTATTGTATAATATATCGTAATATTCAAATAATCAAATAAATAATTAATTTGGCATTTTTTTCCTTAATATATATATGCCCACGTACTTCTCACGTCAAATGTACCGAATGCGCGCTCCTACTGCTGGAGAATTCCGTAATTACGAAGAAAATTGATCTCTATGTCTCCGATCACAAACAGAGACATTGCGGTCATGGACATGTTCAGATGTACCAAATATTCTACCAATCTGGCACTGGTTCATCTATGGAGACAGTTAATAAACCCCATGCTACGAGATCTGCTTCAGTTTGGTAGAAAGAGACAACAACTCTAACCCGTGTATGTGACGTTCAATTTGACCACAGGACGGGACACGTGCACACAAACATCACCTTGATTCATAGATACCCACATAAAACTATTTATTCTGAAATCATAGACGAACAATCGACATTAAATTACTTATATTTCAATTACTGCTGGGGAGATTCAAATTCACCCAACTGACGAACAAAATCCGAAAGTCTATTTTGAATGTTTTTTTAAAAATTATTTATGTTTTTCTAATATGTATTTCTTTTTAATATAAGAGCAGATACTCTTAATTGGAGATTTGAAAACAATTTTGTACAACAAAATAATTTTGTGGTGACATTATAAATATAATTAATAAAAATAAACTCGGTTTTCACCACTTTTGTATTGAAAACTATCAAAATGTTTCAGAGCCCATGGCCTCTTCATCAGGATACTAACAAATTTAATTCAAAAATCGAAGTAAAGACAATTTTTAAAATGGTATTTTTTTCGATTTTTGAATTTAATTTGTGGCCATTGATGGAATTAAAGGGCCATGGGCTCTGAACCATGTTGACATTTTTCAATACAAAAGTGGTGAAAACAAGTTTGTTTTTATTAATTGTAAAATAAAATTAATATCTGGTGGGTGGGTTACTGGGGAGGGAGGAGGAGAAGGTTAATAAATTTTGGGAGAGGGAAAGAGATAGATGGTGTGGTGAATGGGAATTTAGTTAAGAGAGAAATGTTGGTAACATTATTCTGGCTAGATAGATTCATTATTATTTATAGTCTTCTTAATTTCTAGGGCCTCCATAATATGGAGAATATTGACTCCAGTATTTTTATTAAAACCATGGGTAGTTTCAATAACACGGAAAATTTGGATTAAATAATATGATTAATTTACTATTTAAACATCTCATCTGTTCTTTTAACCTGATATTAAAATGACTACTACTTCGTATATAAAATGAGGGAGGGTTATTACATTTCAGTTTATAGATACCAAAGTAAGTCAATTTATGATCCCTGTATTTAAAATTTTTAGAAAATTTTCTATAATGGGAGGAAGATTTTTTAAGCATTAGAATTAAAATTTATTGATAAATAAAATCTTACATCTTTGCTAACTATCGTTGATATTTTTACAAGAATTAATAAGAATTTAATGATGGATATTTTATTGAGTTGGGAAAGGAAATTATTACCAGATAAAATGACGTTAGCAAGACGGTGTACCGGTGAATAGAAGGTGGAATGTTGTACGAAACTGGTAGGTGTTACCAAAAATAAAGTGGTTCAAACCGAGTTAATTTGTGTTTAGTCTCGTTATTATTCGTATTAACTTCGTATTAACCACGTTAGTTTTATATCAAATTCCTAAGGGTTTGTTAAAAAAAATAGCTAATTTTACAAAAAATAAAGATTCGTTATATCAAATTAATTCGACTTCAAGATAAAAATTTTCGTGTTGCACGAAAAACAAAGAGTATTTTAACTTGACTATATAATACTAGCTAATAACAGGATCTCGTTGAGCTGGATTAACCATTACGTACCACTGGATACTGTTGGGCGAAATGTCCTTGGTGCTGTAATAGACAATGATAAGGATGTACGTAACACGAAGTCTTGATCTCTTGCAGCGATACTCAAACATGTACTTTTCTTGAAAATAACAGCAAATAGCAAAATTCTCAACTTTGGACAATTTTTTTTCCGCTATTTCCTTTTCTTCTTGTGTCTCGATCAATGACAAATGAAGATTTTCGTTTTTTGAAAAAATATATTTTTTAATTTTATGTTTATACTTTAATTGTGTGTTAATGTGTTAAAATGATTAATTTTTTTATTTAATTAAACATTTTATTGTTTGTTTCTATTTGATAGGATGGATGAAACTGTCTATTTTTGCACAGATCTCGATTTAGTTAAGGACATCATCATCATCATCTCTTAGCTCTACAACCCCTACTGGGTCTTGGGCTCCTCAATAGTCTAGTTAAGGAGATAGTAAATATTTTTTTTACTATGCAAAATATGTTCACTAGTTAAGCAGATAGTGGACATATTTTGCATAAAAATGTCCTTAGGTTTTCACGGCCGTTCAGAATCTTCTGTGTATAGTTTTCTGGGATATTCTGCCGTGTATATGTTGACCTCTCTGGCTAACGTTTCGGATCCCATTGCAGGGTCCATCATCAGGGCTGATCAGCCCTGATGATGGACCCTGCGATGGCATAGAGGTCACATATACACGGCAGAATATCCCAGAAAACTATACACAGAAGATATTTTGCATAATAAAAAAACAGAATAATGTAATGTTAATAACTAAAACCTTCGAAAAATTTAATGTAAAAGTTAATTTATTGTACTCACTTGCGCACGCCAAACTAAATGTGTTCAAATTATCGTATCGGACCCCAACGTTAGTACATATCTCCGGCAGTATTCTGTGCGTCTACAGTGATTATTTGTAATTAAATAATGATGTTCAACGAATGACAAGCATCATGGCTAACGACCCCACCCAAGGTGACCCTAGTATAAATGGTTATTTTAAAAATTATTTTGCAAAAGTATTGTAACTTCCGAGATTCATTAAAAAATAATCTCAGAATGTCGAATCAAATACCTGCCACGAAATAAATAAGTCTGTATAGTAAACGAAATATTTTTTCTGCATTTTAATTTCATTAAACAATCAATTTATTTTGTACTCAATCAATTTTAAAATGCATAAATTTATTGCAGCTGTGTACACACCGAGTATTTATAATAGTTAGATATGTGTAGTTAATGTAAGGTGAAAACAGATGGCGTATTAAAATGTCCTCGATATGTTAAGTAACCAGATTTTCGACAATTTATTATATTTCTTTATCTTCCTCTATTCTCTTTTCCTGTCCTTTAATACATTAAAAAATCTGTATTAGTATTTATCGCTACATAAAAAATATTTTTATTTATTTATTTATACAAATTAGGTAAATTATACAAATCACTCTCTACGGCCAGATAGTCCAAATGATATAAGAATAGAAAAGAACAAATTTATCAAATAGAAATAAAAATACAGAAAAAATCTATCTATCGAAAAAATACATGTTTTCCACTGCGACACAAACCCAGAACTTCTCCAAACCGAGGAACTGCAATAATCCAATTTCGCCATATTTTCTTTTTATCTTTCTATTTGATTCATCTAATTTGTTTCGAATATCAAAGAATTATATTCGTAAATGGCAAGTCCAGAATAAAATGTGTTGTCATTTCGTTATAAAATATTTTATTTTAGAAATACTACATTTCAGTGAACGTGTTAGCATATTTATAACCAGGTATAGGCATTGTAAAACAATCCTGCTTTATGTAATAAAATATATAATATATATTATACCGATGAGTTTATTAATCGAAGCTTAACCATTTTTACCTCAATGTCTGCGGGCAAACATTAAAATGTTATTTTATGAGTGTATCGTTCAACCAATGGGACATATATGGATAATACATATAATATTTTTCTATATATTGTATTCCATTTTTCTCATGTATCGTTTACCTACATTGTATTAATATTCTGGATGAAATCATTCTCATTTCATGGTATCGGTCAGTGTGAATTTTCATTTCCCATATTGTTTTTTGCAATTATGCAAGTAATTCAATTCAATTTATTTATTAACATGTACATTACAAACTAAGTGTTCAAGGCACACATATTATGAAAGTATATATATCAAAATAACAATATTTAATTAATTAAAAATAACATAAAATCTGGTCTACGGTGTAGGAAAACCCCTTCAATCACATGGAATATATCAATTCCCAAAGCGATATTGTTCAGCATACTCGTAGCTTTTCCAATAGGCATAACCATCTGCAGGTTGGTCCTGTATATTGGAATGTGAAGCAATCTATGCTGACGATGTAATTATCAGGAACATACAAACCAATGCTCCGCATAATTTCAGGATTGTCGATCATACCGCGCAACAATCGATAAAAAAGTTTAATCTGATACAAATTCCTTCTATTGTAGCTAAGCATACCCTGGAGAAACCTGGTTGGGTAGAGCCAAGGATAATGTAACAATTACGGAGCCAGCATCTAAAATCAGTAACAAAAAATTAATCATTTTAAAGATTGAATACATAATTATGTGTATAAAAGATCAGTGATTGTTTTACTTATTTAATAAAAATATTTAGTAAAAAAGTAGAAATTTGCGGCATACACATGTTAATTTTTTGAGTTTTCAGAACCTTCGAAAAACGTTTTCCGAATCACTAATTCTGTTCACAAATTTTTTACATGATTGTGTTTAAATTCTGGAACACTCCCAAACTTAGCAATTTGTGAATTTTTGTTATTCAACTCAATATTCCAAGCCTGGTTTTCCTGTTGCTGATGTTGATTACATCAGCGGGCAAGAAAATTTGAAACACAAACATAAGTATGTAATTTAGTATAACAGATGTACTCTAACACCAACAGTTTTTAGCGTAATAGATATGTGTTGTGTCTCGTAAAGACTTGCGTCGCATCTTGTACGCTTTATTTTTAAGTTACAGGTGTATAATTTATTCTGATAAACAATCTTTATCTACTTATAAAAAAAACAAATTATGTTACGGAAAATACTACTGATTTATAATGGTCTTATTACGAATTACGAACTATGAATTTTTTGGGTCTTATAACGAATTACGAGCTTCAAATTAACCGGGTTGACCATCTGTGAAATTATCGTTTTAGATATAAGACCCAAAATGTATGTATTTGAAAAATTTGAATCCGAATTAGTAGGATTAATTCTATTTTAATGATCTACTAAGAAGACTCTAATATAATTTACATATTTCAACACATAAAATTTTGCAATTGATATCATACTTCTACTATAATATTTTTCAGAGGCAGGAAACAATATCTCAAATTGAATTATTTTACCATTTCTTAAATGAGCACATCCAAATCCTACCCACACTCATTGCCAGCTTGTATAATTTTGGTGTCCAGGATAAGTGAAAATCTTAATTGAATTTATTCGTGGACATGATTTTTCTTTACACTAATTTATCAAACGATACAAATCGCTGATGGTATGAATCACTCAAGAGAAAATCCGGAAATTTTTTTTTTGTACATGGTTATTTGGAAAACATTAATTACCTCACAGAACTATATTTCTGCTTTAATTATGAGTCGAAAATGTTCAAGCAACCATGAACTCTAATCAATAGTTATGGAGATACGCGACTTCTATGATTGCATTTTTTTCCAATATTTCTGACTTACTTTTTGTAAAACGTTCGACTATGATTACAGTAACTTATATCGAATATGAAACATTCATTTTCTTTAATACAAGTTACATTAAATAATAAAAACATTCCAATCGGAATTTCTGCGGGGTTTTTATCATTTTATTTAACTTGTATTGAAACGAATGAATTTTTCGCAATCGATAAAAGTTACTGTAACTATACTCCAACGTTCTGTAAAAAAGTCAGAAATATTGAAAAAAAAATGCAAATTTTGATATTGCATAACTTCATAACTATTGAACATTTTCGACTCGTAATCAAGGCAGGAATATAGTCCTGCGAGGTTATTAATGTTTTCCAAATAACCCTGTATAATTACAGTTATTCATCAAGAATATACCACACCATGATTAGCTTTGTGCTAGAGTAGCTAATTGTATACGTTTTGTATACGTCAACACAAAGTTTGTAGAAGTTATATAATGAATATATTGGTGGGCAGAAGAAAAAAAACCATATATATAATGTTCGTGAAACAAAGTATATAGTTTATGTAGAAAGAATATTTTAATAGAAGAATAAAGTAAGTTAATATATTTTATGTAAGTATATTTATTAATACATAATTCTTAACAATAAAAATGAAAATGAAAATTTATACTTGAATAATAAAACAAGTAATAAAACAATAAATAAAATTAAAAATATATATAATTAAACGATATTTAAAATGAACAACATAGAAAATATCAACATATAAACAATAATACAAAAAATAGCAAATAAAATTTTTGATGATAAATTTGCCTAATAAAACGGTAAATGTTTAGTTTTAGAAAATTATTAATATTAAATTTATTATAATTAGCCTATTAGTAAATTATTTCTAATTAGCCTATTTTTTAACAATAGAAGTGTTTACGTTTAACAATGGTTATTAAACACTTTTAAATTAATCGGTAAAACCTACCAATACCAGATATTTCCACACTAATTAAGATAAATAACTCCAATAAAGTCTTCAAATTTTCCGGTGATAAGTAAATTAGAGGTGGAATTTCCAAACGCGTTTTACATGTCTACTAACTGTAGCGAGAAATATGACAAATTGACGGAATGTATGTCGATCTAATTAATACACAATGTATCTGTAGTGAGCGGAACTTTCCAAAATAGGCATGCTGTATCTTTTCTTTGTTGTTATTGTATTTATAAAAAAAGTGTATATGTAATATACCTCAGTGAAACTCGTTTGTGTTGCCCCCGGCAACTTGGCGTATTGTCAGCTCAGTGTTGTGTCAAATTTGTATTACTCTAATGAATCCCATTACAATTTTTGCTACGTACCCCAGACACGACGACGGATTACCTCTGGAGTGACGTTAAAATATTCGGCAAAGAGGCGTAAAATATTTTTCAAAAATGTTGTTCTAATTATGTGGTTATGATTTTTTTTTCTTTAGAATTTTTTTTTTCTTAGTAATTTTCTTGATAATTTTTTCGATAGTCATATAATATTAGATCCAGTATTCTATCAATTTGAATCATTGCCTGATTAATAGGCTATTTTAATTTTACAATGATATGTTATTTTGGTACCTGATCTTTGCTAAAAAAATTTCAATGCTGTCAGTGTTCCGTACAGAATACGCGAAGATATGATGCGCAGGTCTCCCGTACTTGACTCGTAGAACAGACCAAGACTGTACAGCGGTAATCGTAAACCCGCTGACAGTGGTTGTTCTAAATATTCACAAAGTGAATTATCCGGTTGCAAGTAGTCCAGTTGAAGTTCCGAAATCCAAAAACAGTAGGTAGAGCAGAGGTCAGAGGTGTTGAGTAAAAGTCAGAAGAAGTGGTCCAGACGGCGTATAAAGCACAGAACGGAATGAATCTGTACGCCGACGGAAGTTTAATTTATACACAAATTTAATACCTCCCGGCTTATTTCCGGGAGCCAATCACAGAGAGTTTTTATCGCGCGTTCGCGCCCGCGAAATTGTCTAAAAAATAGCTCGGAAAGTTTTATTTACAGAATTCAAAAATTATTTAGAATTTTTACGCCACCCCCCCGGGGTTTTCATCACGTCATTTACATGGTGCTATGTCTTGCTTATAGCATGACGTGATTGCCTGGACCCGCAAGACCGAAGTTAATTTTTTATCAAAAAATATATACCGATTGCAGCGGTATTTGCTCAGGAAAATTTCACAATTAAATTTATAAAATTTGTTAACTATGGTTTATACATGTTTGTTAATGCAGTTTATAAAGAGCCCACATGGGTGTAACTTTTGATATCAGTTTTAGTTATGTACAATAAAATTTCAGTCATTTATAAATATTTCAAAGTGGGTCGCAAAAAATTAATTTTCATTTATTTTTCAGGTGCGCCCCTGACAAGGTAGGTATGTAAAAACATGTAAAATGGGTAGATTCTTATGCAAGGAATTCAACAAAAAATATTTTAAGTTGATCCGGCTGTTGTAGCGTCTGTAAGACAGTTTCAAAGTTTTGACTGAAAAATGACCCTTATCGACATTGGACCACTGCTGATAGTGGTTACGTAAAAAATGTGAAAAATTTTACTTTTTTATTTATATGATTTTCTTTCAGATTTTAGTCTAAATGGCTTTGTTTAGCAAAAATATTATGGTTTGATACCAATTTTATTGAAAAAACCCTCGTTTTTCGTAAATATAAGAAAATCAATTTTGGGTCGAAAATTCTCGTATTTGTTGGTACAAATACCGTTTTTCGGTGGCTGTCGCGCCCGGGACCTTATTAGTGATGAGCCCCGTCGCTAGGCCTATAAAACACTGTTAGTTATATGTAGATTTCTCCGAGATCTGACAAGATATGGCTTCGCGACTTATCGGAAACAATCGGTCTGCAGCCCGTTTTTCCTTCGCATACCAACTCTCTGTCCTCGGATACATATGTAGAAATATTAAACAATATTTCGTAATTCTGTCTGTCAGGCCATACAGTTAGCCGTAGGAAATAATATTTCCTGTATCTGTCTTTCCGCCATACAGTTGGCCGTCACTCGGAAATATTCAATAATATTTCTTATATCTGTCTTTATGCCATACAGTTGGCTACACTCACCACCCCGGTCTATCGCAACAGCGATTTTCTCGTTTATTGAAAATAAACATGTGACAAAGTACATTCATATATGTCAATATTTAGGTTCTTACAATAATTTGTAATAATTTAAAACATGTCACAGCTATTTTATTTTCATAAATTTTCATACATAAATTTGTTCACAAATTTATCAAAGCATAGGACCCGTCTTTACGGTCCTCAGGGTGGTGATGACGCACCGGCGTCCTGCCCGGTCGCCCGTGAATAAGATGACGTCACAGGTCCACCTTGATCGGTGTCCGCAGCGAACCATGGAACTCGGCAATGTCATCTTCTTTGAGGAGGCTCTTTTCAGGGCTATCATTCATCCTGTCCGTTACAGTCAGTTAATAACATCAATAGTATCTTAATTTCTTGTGTTTCACTGATATGAGTAGTATTTCGAAACGTATTTTCCAAAGAATTATCCACTCAGAAATAAAAATAAAAAGATGCATATTTATTTTGTGACTATATTTTAAGTCGGTAAAGCATAGGAAACAATCACTTAATGGTCGATTTTTAGTGAAGCACAAATATATTTGTCGCAACGAAAATCTTGATGTTATATAACTCGAGATATTCATTTTCAGACTATGTATATTTTGTTGAAACAGTTTATTGTTTAAAGGTCGTGCTTTTCATTCATTATATATGAATAAATAAATAAAAATGCACAAACAATGTTAAACAAGGTGTTAATAATTATTTTTGCTAATGACTTATAATAAAATTTCAATCTTATAAAATAAAAAGTATTCCAAAATTATGTTTTCACTTTTCTATTCCACATTCGACACCACAAAAAAAGTGTAATAGTCCCGAAAATGGGCATTAAAATGTAATGACATGGATTTGATTTATTATAAAAAACATTAGGTATGTATCAACATTATTACGTGTAAATAAATAAATAAATTTAAAAAATGTGTACTAGTAGGTATATAAAATATTATTATGTGAGCCAGCCTATAAAGATTCCCATATAAATTGCTTCGTCTCTATGAGACTTTCTACTAATTAATATTTATGTGTCCTGAAAAAAATTTGTATATATATATATATAAAAATCTGTACATAATATACAAAGATTCCCATATAAATTGCTTCGTCTCTATGAGACTTTCTACTAATTAATATTTATGTGTCCTGAAAAAAATCTGTAATGCATCTAGTTCAATGTGCTAATTTCCGTAATTTTATTTTTCTATTGATATTGTAATTCATTCATTTAAATAATAGAGAGAAAACATTGCTCACCTGGTAGAGAATCTAATTACTTAGGTGGATAGGGAGGGATCAGATGAAATGCACCTGTTGAATTGTATTAATTAAATGTATGCTGAATAAAAATTGTCACAATTCTTCAAGTTCTTAAATAATAGGTAGATTTTAAAGATTAATGAATTTAAATTACTATACCACATACAGGTAAAGTAAAATAATAATGGCCTAGAATATTATTTTTAAAACATTTTAAAATTAAATATAGGAACATCTACCTACCTAGGTATGAACTAACCTAACTAACTCACGAACCTAACCTATGAAACGAAAAAAGCTATCACCGAACATTAGATCTACAGTTTAACATTCAATACGAGAAACTTATCATAAATTCAAAAACCAAATTTAACAATTCCGATGTATACAAATACATTTTTATTTAAATACATTTTTAAATACATTTTTTCAAAATGTAATGTCTTACATTTTGAAAAAACGGGTGGAAATTTTAAGGTAAAAAGCAAAAAAACATCACGGTTTTATTTTTTTTAATTAAATAATAATTGGCAGGCGTACACGGAATACGTATCACATCAATATTCTTACTATTTTTCAACTAAGCTAAACGCCTGCGTTATGAAAAAAAGGAATTGGAAAAAGAAAGGACTTGCTGGTTTTGAAATAGTCCAAACGGGCGACCGCTGCACAACTAGGCACGTGTTTTAACCATAAGAACAACAAGCTAGGTAATTTTGTTTAAATAATAATGATTCTTAGAATTTTCGAATTATTTGTACAGTCATTTGAAGAATTACTTTATGATTTTTTTTCCTAAATAAAAATCAGAGTTCATGTTTAGGTTCAATTTATTGACCTGACGAAGATAATTATTGATATTAATAAATTATTGAATTAGAAATTATTATTAAATAAAAATTGTTGTACGTAGGTATGCAAAGTAATAATCGCGAAAGACGTATACATTATACTAAATCATATAATTTATCCCGACCTTGGATGGGTTTCAAAATCTTCTTTAAAATAATGATTGAGGGCAAATTAAATTGTACATCATTAAGGGCCAGTTGTATCATCTTGGTTTATAGTGATATTTAATTTAAAGCGTAGATTATTTCAAAGATTAATTGGTGGAAAATGCAAAAATCTATTCTTTAAACGTAAGATTACAGTAATAATACAGGTAATAATAATAATAAGGTGGTGTGGTTATTTGGAAAGATATTTTTGATTATTTGGAAAAAAGAGAGAACGTTAGTTTTTATTTATCTATTTATTTATATTTATTCGGAAAACCAACAGCTGACAATAATTAAGAAAAAACAAGGAATGTGAAACATAAAGAAAGCCATTTACAGGTTTTCACTGATAGTTACAAAATATCCTATTTACATGGTGTATTTACATAGTATATTGATGAAACTAGATATAATTGATATAATGGATAATAATAACATATATTGTATTTGAAAAATGGATCGGAAAGCAAGCGTCGCAAACGAGTAGAGTTATTTTGAAATAAGTCTATATTATATTTTTTTGTGAGTGCATTAAATTTGTTGCAAGTTCGCCACAAGTATGAGTTTTGCCTGTATTTAGTAGAAACAAGGGGAGTAAAAAGAAGAGGGTTGGTTCCTAGAACTTTAGGAGGAACAGTGATCAAGAGTTTGGATAATAATTCGGGACAATCTATTTAGCCTGAGGATATTTTAGCAAGAAAATTATGTCTGCTATTTCACGACATTTTTTCAGAGGTAGTAGATGATGTTTTTGTGTATATTCTCTCGTGTAAAGTTTAATTTCAGCCGATACGACATGTTTTTGATAATTTCGCTTTGGTAAATGAGGTAGTACTACGCATTACAAAGCCAAGCGCGCGTTGTAATGTTACCGATGTGGGCATCAAAGAGTAGTTTGCTATCATGGTAAACACCTAGATCTCGCACACATGACAAGCATTGAAGGTTTTGGCCCTTTAACATGTAGTTAGTAGATAAAATGTTTCGTTTGCGACTGAATGAGATTACTGAACATTAAGAAGAATTAAGGTCCAAACGTTTGAGGTAGAGAAATCCTTCAGACGATCAAGAAAAGTTTTAACGCTATTAGAAATCCAGCATAGGTAACAAGAATATTCTGATATTGGAAGATAGAAGAAGCCTCAACAATGTACATGCATGCTTCAGAAGATGTATGAATGTACATAATGTGAAAGTTGTGAAAACTAAAAATAGTGGCGTTTTATCTTTTATGTCTCCTTGCGGGGATAATAAGAATGTTAGAAAGTGCATGTTTGTAATTTAACATAATCTGTCATAGAAAAAATTAATTTAAATATGGAATTGGGTTTAATACGGCAAAATTGTCCTGAAAATAACCTCAACAAAATCAACGTAACATTTATCCACTACCTGAATGCAATTGTTAAAGAAAGAGTACTGGAGAACGATAAAGGATATTTATATCTAGGGCAAATCCTTACGTTGGGCAAGCAGAACCAGACCAGCGAGGTTAACTGAAGGAGAACCCTGGGGTGGACAGCCTTTAAAAAGGTTAGGAACTAAATAATACCGTATATCAATCAGTAAACTCATATATGTAAATATACGCAACAGATTGTATAAAATTGGCTATTACACAAAGAGCCAGGGAATAAGCAATAAGAAACAGGAAGATCAATGAGTGGACAAGACAATAATCAAACGCTTTCGATATTATCCACACGACCGAAAAGCTAAAGTAGGACTGGCTAATCGTGCAACGAGAAATGGTCCTGGAAGATTGTGCAGTCCTGGCAACCACGGATGGCAGCAGAAGAAGATGATCATAAACGACTTGACGAGAAAAAATGGTAAGAATGCTGGAGAGTAATTAAGGCATGCTCAAAGAACACTAAGTAACATAGAGGAAGTATTGGAGGAAATATTCTCCAGAAAGAAACCGGAGCGTGTATGATGAAATAGCCCCATTCCACTTCCGGTTGCGCGCACGAGCAGTCCGGAAAACGACTCATTCTCACACGAGCAGTGTCACGTATCCACCGTATCAAAGTACTATTTAACAGGGAAGCGAAATGACACGTGTCATAGAGCCTAGAGACGTCCACCGTTTTACGACTCGAAGGCTAATTTTCCGCTCCTGCACGAGAAAGATATTTGGCTAATAGGTCATTAGACGAATGGTTGCCCTGTCGGTGCCCAACTAAATCCCAGTCAATCAATTTGGTGGACCATTATCCAATAATGACCATTTGGCGTGACTGCTACCGCTGAGCATTGCGGACGACGGGCCCGCTGCCGGCATCCTACGGCTGGATGTGTGCGTACGCACACACGTCCCAGGGCACTGAATGGATTCAATTGATGGAAAATTACTTTCGTCAACCGAAGGTGCATTGCGGCTTCACGCTGCAAACGACTGGGACTCTAATGGACTTCGTTACCCTCGCACGCAGCGATGGGACTAAACATGCACTACTTTGAACAGATTATTCACTAGAGACCACGAGCTGCAGGCTTGCCTAGCCACTTAGGGAGAGTTTGGGCCACAATTTGTTTGGTTGCGCAAGGTTATTCGCGTGTTGCGCCTCAATAAAAAGAATTACAGGACCTTATCAATTCGCATTTCATCAGTGATAAATTCAGAGATCGAAATTTGAAACCAACAATGTCACTCTTTGACTTTTCTAAATCTACATGACTCTCAATAATCTTTCAAAAAGATAAAGATATAGATTTACAGTTCAAAAACTACATAAGCTTTAAAACGCAGCTTTCAAAAATTAAATAGAAATTATAAATTAATTTTTAAAAAGATTTACGCTTGGGACAATATAATAATATCACAACACAACATGAGCTACAAGTGTAAATACAAATAGGCTCGATTTTTAAGTTAAAGCCCAGACCGCCAAAAAAATATATAGACATGAACTAATCTTAATTTCTTGGTACAAAACCTGAAGACATGAAATGTGCCATGAAAATAATTATGAAACAAATTAAACTAAAAAACAACCATAACATAAAATACAACAAGAAAAGAAAAACAAAAATAACCTGTAGCATTTTTAAAATGCGACTAGCGCCATCTATTAACGACCGCAGAAAGTTTTTTTGGATAGATATCGAAAATAAAAATCAAGCCATAAATATCGTGATATACCTGTACCGTGATATATATCCTCGAACCCTGGTCCTGATTGCGTCATTCTTCTTCGCGCACATAATACACATGGGAATGATGCGTTCCACGAAATTAACACAAAATATTGATACAGAAATTCATTGGTTCAAGAATACGTAGTATCGGGAATCGAGATACCGAGATTGAATTTTCTACACTAAACGTACTTCCACAGTAACATTGTTATTGATCGTATACTACAATAGAAATGGAAATTAAACGTAATTTATTGTTACTAATGTTTATAAATTGCAAAGGTTTAAAGTTAAATGTACTTACTTAACATTAATATAATACATATACGTATTACATATATTAATATGTTAAGTACTTTACAATACCTAGATTTATATACCTTGGCTCCCTGATAACAAATAACAATAATACTACAGAGGAGATCCAGAAGCGCGTAGTGAGCGGAAATCGCTGTTTCCGCCTACAAAAGCAGATAAAATCCAGACTGCTGTCCAGAAAAACTAAAATATTAGTGTACAAAATGCTTATTAGGCCAGTGCTCACGTACGCACTTGAGACGTGGATACTAACTAAGATGAATGAGCGAGCACTGGACGTTTTTGAAAGGAAAATTTTGAGGCGTATCTTCGGACCGGCTCTAGAAAATGGACTTTGGCGAAGACGTTACAAGAATGAGATGAGTGGAGGAAGATTCTTGAGGAAGCCAAGATCCACCAGGGGTTGTATAGCCAAGAGTGATGATGATGATTACATATATATTGTGTTTAAAGATATTAGATTGGTTGTAAAATTAGTCAACAAGTTTTTTTTACATTTATGAATATTGACAGCAACGAGTAATTTATTACATGCATTACACATATAGTTATTCGAGAATATATTAAGTATAAGTTTACCATGTTATTTTACAAACTTATCTTATTTCGGGGGCAATGTATTTGATTAAGATGAATAATTAAGAAGAACATTTCACTGTGTCGAATGATAATTTTTCGACAGCTCATCCAGGTTATGAGCCCTGGGCCACCATTTAAGAGACTTCCATACACGTTTCTCACATAAATAGCTTCGTCTCTGTGAGACTTCTATAATTCATCTTAATTTCTTATAACTCGTTCGCGGCTATAATCTCGGCTTAATATATTTATATATTACACGCGTCCCGAGTTCAACACGGATGGTTCGGTCCTACGTCCGCCAAGGTTGGACGTGTTTTAATTCCGCGCGTTGGCGGCCATTACCTACTTCTTGCGGCTGCTTCGCTAACAAGGAAGTCTCATTGGATAATTCCATCTTCCCACCTCGCCGGCCGGGATTTCCCCTTGACATTGACAGGTGATTCCGCTGAGCCTTGCGGGATAAAAAAAGCGTGTAAGCAAAAAAGCAAGGATACAATTACAGCAAAGTGATACAAAACACAATGACAGCGTACGCATCAGATCGTTCACCGACCTCAATGAATTGTTGGCGGCAAATACGGGTATTTTCATAATCGAGTGCATATATTAACTATTACAATATTTGTTATCATAAAAATTACCCAAGTTTTAAATTGCATAAACTGCGTAGCATCATAGTAAATGAATAAGTACCTAAAATTTGAAATAAAGATCAAATGTGGGGTATAAAAGCAAATGCAGCAATATCAAAAAAATTAATGCAGTCATGGAGGATTACTGATGGGGTACATAGCCTATAAATTTATATGAAACATGATTTTGGAAAGGATATAAGTATAAAATTTAGAATTCAGTACATTCTAATTTAGGAATTTTCGGTGATTGCATTCAGAATTATTTTTTTTGGGCTATTGCTGCCTTTGCTTTTATAAATTGTCATATTTGGTGTATAAAAACAATGGTAGCAAAATACAAAAATAATATGTCGTCATCGAGGATTATTAATTTATAATGAATGAATTCGAGATTTTATAGGAAACACTACCCATATATTTACAGAAAATATAATTTTGGATGTGATTCCATAAAATGTAGAATTCAGTACGTTTTAAATTCGTAATCGTCGGTACGTTTTTAATGTTTTGCTTTTATACCTCGCAAAAATACTACAATATATTTATGCTAAAAACGTTGGTGAAGACCCATCTATTGTGGTGCATAATACATAAAAGAATACATTTTCAGTTTTAAGACACACTTAAAAAGCATTTTTTGATTAGTCGTATAGTAAAATTATGTCACTGTATTGAATATTATATTTTTAAAAGAGTTAAAAACATACATGAAATCTAGAATTCGGTACATTTTAATTATAATAATAAAGTTATTTTCGGTTTAATTAAGCATTCAAAACATTTTTTAATTGTTTTTGATATTGCTGCCTTTGCTTTTATACCCCACAAGTAATATTATTCAAAGCGTAGCGATCGGTGTTATAAAATGAATCAGAAAAAAAATCTTCATGTTCACCATTTTGCAAAATAAAAAAATTGTGTCAATGAATGAATGCTGAAATAAGTTGATTTCTTATCTTTAAAACGATCGTGTGTACGAGGTAGGACAATTTAATTTCCGCAAAGCATTATTAAAAAATCTGCTTATAGGAGGAACTACAGTAATCTCCTGTCGCCTTCAAAGTAATCTTGTGCCCTTGTGTGTGTAAATACACCGACTTCCCAGGCGGATCTGGAACTCATTTCCCGGAATACTGATGAGTACATGGCTCACATTCTGTCAGTTATCAATAATATTAAAAAATCTTCTTCCCTTTGGGAAGTAGCCAGAAATCCCAGGGAGCTAATTCAGCAGATTATGTAGGGTGATCTAAAAAATCTAATTCAGTAATCGCTTTTTTGGCCAAAGAGTCTCGCATAAAGAGCCCTCTGTGATTAAATTTCAATATGATTAATTTTTACACCTAAGTTCACACCCAGTAATCTGTTACTTTCACAACAGCTTTTAAAAATCGCCTCTATCAACTTGAAATTTAGATTCTTATTCGTTTAACGATGTTTAAACAAGAAAAATAAAAAGTAACGCATAAAAACCAAGTTTTTACTATACTCCCTTTCTTTGTAAAATATAACAATAATTAAAGACGAATTAAAAAATATAACGTAACACTAAACTTACAGAAATTTAATATATTTCTAAAATGTCAGATGTTTTGAGATGTCAAGATTTTGATAGATTCAATTATCATCAATATCGTACCTTATGAATTTCCAGCGTCAAAAGATTTAGTCAGAATCAGATTTGAGTATTGTAGAGTTCTTCAAAACTAAGAAGAAATCTAAAAGAAATAAATTATTATTTGATTTTTTCCCAAAAAACCCAATTTTGCTGCCATCTGTGAACCAATTGTTTTGTAAATTTTCGAAATTCGTAGTGATGTACCTATTATACCGACGGTGTAATTCAAATTTAGAAAATATTCGCGACGTTATCGGGCGATATTATTTTATATAAAATTTCTAAAAAACAGAAATTATTAATTTTTTAACGAAAATTTGATAGATCTTCTTGATCGTCGCCACGAGTCTGCTTGCCAAGTTTCAGCTCGATTGGATCACGGAAAAAGGGTCAAAAATCGATCCAAAGTTTTGTTGACGGCAAGCAAGCAGTCGCCACAAGTTAATATAAAGGCAGTAATCACCTTATTTTAATGCAATTACGTCATGGAAGATACGGGCGACAACGCGATTATTCCGGGAATGAATTGTCGCATCTCGTGCATTTGAATATACGAATATACATATATGTTTGAGATGCGATAATTTATTGTTTATAATTTAAACAATAATTTAAATTATAAACAATAATTATTCAATATTCCTACACTACTATAGTCATACATAGGTTAGTAGGTACACAAAGTAGAAATTGCAGCTGCATTATCAACAATTTTCAGAATGACTAGGATAATTACGATTAGTTGTTAGTAAAAACATTATCAAATCTCTGAACTACTAGCTACTAACCGAAACTATAGGTGAACGCTCTCTATGGAGAAGTTTTAGAACTCAAAAAGGCCCATAAAAAAGTCAACGACGACATACATCGATATGTTAAGGTTAATTCACAAATTGATTAAATATGAATAAAATATATATTTAAAATTAATTTTAATCTGTGGCGGGTAATGTAAGTAGGTAATGTTAAATTATTATCAAAATAAATTTACTTATCATCGGGAAAATTTTATGTAGATAAAAATTGGCTTTTTATACAACATTGTTTAGACGAGTAGTTTAGATTATATTGATTACTGATACACTTATAGTCTCAAACTGAATTTCACGCGGGCGAATCTGCGGGCACAGCCACTTTATTTATAAAATAAAAAAATTAATGATCAACATAAAAAAACATATCCCGAGTTGACAATGTTCATTTTGTTACATCCTGTTGTTCAATCATTGTCTCTTTGTCCAAGACATTATCTCTTTAAAAATATTATATTCTATAAACTTTATGATATCCGTTACGTGGTAGGGAACGGCGCGCTTTTTGTGTGCAACGATAAATCTTTTTATTAAATTTATTTAGATAAACCAACTTTGTACAAAATAATACATGCATATTTTAATCCTGAAATAATGGCTTTTGTATTCTGATTTTTTTTTTTAATATTTATTCGTGAAAAGGGTATTAATTTTTTTCTTGATAATATTGGAGGGATTTCGGTTTGGTTGGTGGTAATTTGCAGTTAGCTGTCATTCATCAGGTATAATATGTCGACTCGCTTGCCCCACATTTTGACTAACACAGTCAGAATTGCCCCGGAACAAACGGCCAGTCGCGCGGCGCGTGAACGCAGTACCAAGAATTTACCGTAATTACGTTGTTTTCTATGTAAGTGAACAAATATAATGATTGTTTGTCATTGATAAGTAAATTGACAACATGAACAATTTTTTTGTTTATTTTTATTGTGATAACTTTTTTAAATCAATTAAATGCATAATAAATAAATGTTTAAATTAAACATGATTGCTTTGAGGAATCTTACGAGAAAGCGGGGCAAGCTAGCGGCCATTTATGTTTCCAAAGGTGTTGGGTGTAAAAAGTTGGAATTTTTTATATTACATTCAAAAAAAATTAGTTGGCATTTAATACAAATAACATTAACCAGATAATCAAAAAATAGTATTTACCTTGTTACTTCTACGCGAGTTTAATAATATTTAATACTTTTTCACTTCTTAAGTTTCGAGAGAAACATAATCTCTCATCGACAATAATCATCAGTCAATAATAATCATCATCAATCAATAATCTAATAATAACTTGGGGGCTTTACTCCTAAATTCAAAGTCAAAAATAAATAATTTGGATAAAAGCGGAATTTACGAAATTTTGTGCGGTGATTGCAATAGTAGGTAAATACATGGGTCTAACTTCTAGAAATTTTAACACTAGACCAAAAGTAGGTACATCGAACTAGCAACAATTTTTCTCAATTTTCGAAGCACATCATAGACAGTACTCATTATTTTCATTTATGTACTATTAAACTTCTCCATCCCGTTGCGCGAAAGGGGTATAAAACGAATAATTTTGAAAGTTTGGAAATTAAAAGATATTTAAAAAAAATATAAAATATAATTAAATTCACGTAGAAGTAACAAAGTTAATAGAATTTAATGACCATCATGAATAATCTTTGCAATGTAAGCGCCAAATCGGTCATCAACCAGCATTAGCCGCGTAGTGGTGTTCTGAAATATTTCATAATAAGTAAAACCGTATTCACGGAAATACAATTCTGTACGGAAAATTTTGAAGTGTTCTCTATAAATTGACTGGGCAATATAATTATTGAGATTTTCCAAATCGTTCCTGTGTTTATGTGATTATTATTACGTGATTATTATTATGTGAGTATTATCGTGTTATTATTTGAACACTCAGGCAAAATTAGTTTCGAAGGCACGCAATAAAAATAATGAAATTATTTTTTTAAATGAAGAAAGAAGAAGAAGAAATACAAATGAAAGTATGATTTTTGTATCTTAATTTCAGCTTGTTTGTTATACGACCAAAAAGTCTACAGGAATTCCAATTATAAAACTTCTTAAAACTAAATTGCGCATATTTTACACGCTTTTAGTAAGCTGCACTTGTCTGTCAGCGATGAATGGTCGTATTCCTGATGACAATACAATAACCATTCATTCATTTTACAAAATCAGTTTTATTATTAAAAAAAAATTAAATGTCAACGAGTTTTTGTCGGTATTGTACGTGGCGATAACATCTGTTGCAATATTTTTATCACCAATTGCTAAAATTCCAGTTATTTTAAATAATTAATTATCCACCCGGTGGTTTCTTGATTGTTTAGTGTTAAAACTAACTTTGTAATTCAGGGAAAAGCCGTTTTTCTTCAAAAATAATCTTCAAAAAGATTTTTGAATTGCTTATTTAAATAAACAGTTCTTCCATGTAATCAATGACTGCAAGGAATTAACTACATGTAACTAATATAAAAAACTTATGTTAAATTGTAAATATGCTTCTTATTTAAAGCTTGCTCTTATTTTTTTTCAGTGAGGCCTGTGAAGACTTTTCATTAAATGGATAATATAATTTGGATTCAATAGTTCGAATTGACGGAATTTCAACGAACACTTCCGGTACCTTAGAACACGCAATCAACCTATTTTTGTTCAGGCTTGTCTAGTATGACTTCGCGAGGCTAATAATGCTTGAGTTATAATAAAAATGAACACTCTATAACTTTTTAGTTACTTTGTGATTTGTGGTTCCTATATACCTATAAAACTCAATGTTTGTCTGTCTGTTTTCTATACAAATCTAAACGGTTTGGCCGATCTGATCCAAATTTTGCATACTTTTTACTATCCGGCGAGTAACATATGTGACGTTTCCCTCTTTCCGCTTTACCATACCCCCTTGCCCGATATATATTTTATACAAATCTATACCGTTTGATAGATCTGACCCAAATTTTGCATACTTATTCTGTAGGACCCTATGGAAAACATAGGCGTCATTTTCTCTCCCATTCTTTACCCCACTTACAGTCACTATACAAATCAACACAGATCGAACCCACATTGTGCACACTTATTCTTTAGGACTTGTTGGAAAACATAGGGGACATCACCCCCCCCCTCCGCGGCCTTAACACACTCCCTTAACCCAATATATTTTCTACACAAATTTACACCATTTGACGGATATTAATATTCAATGAACTTTTATGCTTTTAAAGGGCTTCTGTACCTTAATTTTATTTATTTCTCCATGTTTTCTTGACACATATCGTTTTTATTATTATGCGATATTTGTTTTCTATTTATCTATATACAGGGTTATTTGGAAAACATTAATAACCTCGCCTGACTATATTCCTGCCTTGATTATGAGTCGAAAATGTTCAAACTGCATACCGTGTGTTGCATATCTCCATAATTAATATGAATAGTTATGGAGATATGCGACATCAAAGTTAGCATTTTTTTTTCAATATTTCTTAATTATTTTTTGTAAAACATTGGACTATCATTACAGTAACTCATATCAATAACGAAAAATTCATTTGTTTCAATACAGGTTAAATAAAATGATAAATACCCTGAAAAAAATCTAATTGGAATGTTTTTCAATTGGAATTCAAAGGTTTTTATTTTTTTATTTGACTTTTATTAAAGGGAATAAATTTTTTATATTCGATATAAGTAACTGTAATGATAGTCCAATGTTTCACAAGAAATAAGTCAGAAATGTTGAAAAAAAAAAGCAAACTTTGATGACGCATATCTCCTTAACTATTGATATTAGGTCATAATAGCTTGAACATTTTCGACTCATAATCAAGGCAGAAATATATTCCTGCAAGGTTATTAATGTTTTCTAAACAACCCTGTATATATATAAAAACAAATAAATTTCTTGGTTGCATTTCATGACTGATGAAAATATTCCTCACAACTCTCCCAGATATTCCATCCACCTCCTGCCTGAATTAAATAGAAATAAATGTAGGTATTTACTACCAACTCTTAATGAAACCTTTTCACTTTAAAAGCTTACAGATCGGTACCCATGACATCAGGGTGACAAAGATGAATATTAATAATCTCGCGGTAGATATAGAGGCATTCGCTATTTCGCAAACTATAATAGTCCCCTTACCTGAAACATGCACACAATATGATTCGGATATATTTACCTGTACAGAATGTTGGTGTAACAAAAAAAATCATCCAAATTTACTACAGAAAGATATGGAATGGCTAATATAATTGATCTGGTAAACCAAATAGATTCCTTTGAACCAATTACCACTAAAACTGTGGACCAACCAGAAAACTGTAAACAACATTTTTGTAGAGGCACTAGCACACTTAAGATTCTAAATATGAACATACGAAGCATAAATCATAATTTTGACGAACTTCTTGTACTACTGCATCGTCTAAATATAGACTTTCAAATCATTATTCTTACGGAATGCTGGTTAAAAGATAAAGACACAATACAGACGATACCAGGATACACCGGGCATAAAACCTCCAAACATTATAACCAAAATGACGGTGTTGTAACATACATTAAAGCAAATCTAAATGTCGAAGTAACTGAACCAGATATAAGTGACGCCAATTGTTTAAAAATTAATTTGTGTAATGGTACCTACATATATGGGATTTATCGACCACCGTCCTTCCAAAATGCGTATGAATTCACAAATTCTCTTTCTGAAGAGCTACTCACAATGGCCAAAAACCCAACAATGATCATTGCAGGTGACATAAACATTGACATAACTGCAAGTACTCCCACCACAAATGCATCTGAATACCTATCCATGTTAGCTGAACAAGGTTTCGTTCCTGCCATCAGCAACCCAACAAGAGGTAACGCATGTTTAGACCATATTATGGTTAAAAGCAAATTCTTGGTGAAAGGAATTGTATGTGAAACTACTATCACGGATCACTTTCCAGTAATGATTGATATTGGAACACAAAAAATAAATACAAAACCTTATACAAAACCCCGACACAAACTAAATTTTGAAATGCTAAAAAAAGACTTGGAAAAAGAAACTTGGTTACCAGTATACGAGACTAATGATGCTAATACATCATATTCAAAATTCCTGTATATTCTACAAAGCCACATTAAAAAAAATCAAGAACATATATCTAATAAATCGAGGAAAAAAATTAAGAAATCTTGGATAACTGAAAGTTTAGTTAACTGCATAAATAAGAGAGATGTGTTACACAAACAGTCTAAACTTAACCCTCTAAATGTCGGCTTACAAAACTTTTACAAAAAGTATAGAAATATTTGTAATAGAGCGGTCAAATCCGCTAAACACTTATATTACAAAAATATTATAAAAGAAAATCAACGT
This sequence comes from Agrypnia vestita, assembly GCA_016648135.1. NCBI lineage: Eukaryota > Metazoa > Arthropoda > Insecta > Trichoptera > Phryganeidae > Agrypnia > Agrypnia vestita. Next base: position 58,191 of record JADDOH010024030.1, read on the forward strand.
GATGCAAAGAAAACATGGGAAATTATAAGAGAAATGACTTCTACACAAAATACTAGAAGCAATGATATATGTGATATGCTGATTCCAAACAAAAATCATGCTACTGAGGATAAGGCCATTACTGAAGTGCTAGATAATGTAAACGGGCATTTCGCTTCGCTTGGTAAAAATTTAGCACAAAATATTTTGTCTCGTCTAAAAACTACTGAAGAAAACCTTAAAACAAATTTAAATTCAGCAAATCCATATTCATTTTTCTTTGCTCCAACCTCCATTCATGAAATTGCTGCAATTATTAGTAACCTAAAGTCTAACAGTGCCCCTGGAAACGATGAGGTAACAGCAAAAGTAGTGAAGTATAATAAAGACCAATTAAGTAAGCCTCTTTGTTATATATTCAATCAAAGTCTCTCAACGGGTATCTTTCCAAATGCACTAAAACTGGCTAGAATCTGTCCAATATTCAAGGGTGGTGATCCCCGTAATCCGAGCCACTATAGACCTATATCGCTCATAAGTGTTTTTTCTAAAATCTTAGAGAAGATAGTTAAAGTACGTCTTTTAAAATACCTGGATATTCACAAAATAATCTCCAACAATCAATACGGGTTCCAATCAAAACTCTCAACAGAAGATGCAATATGTCAACTAACGGAATTCTTAGTTACACAATTAGATAAAGACAAAAGTTGTATTGGTATATTTTTGGACCTAGCCAAAGCTTTCGATACGGTGTCTCATCCACTGCTGCTGCACAAGTTATCAGCTTTGGGAATAAGGGGGACGGCTTTGGCGTGGTTTGAAGATTATCTAAATAACAGGGTTCATGTAGTTAAATCGGGCGATCACTGCAGCAACCTCCACAAAACATCATATGGAGTACCGCAAGGAAGTGTTTTGGGACCCACGCTCTTCCTCATATATGTCAATGAACTGTGTAACTCCAATTTAGAAAACGGTAAAATAATTTCTTTCGCAGATGACACAGTGCTTCTTTTTCAAGATGATTCCTGGGAAGATGTTTTAAAAAAGGCACAAAGTGGATTGAATCGAATAACATCATGGCTTGACAAAAATCTACTAACAGTAAAAGCTTCAAAGACAAAATACATGTGTTTCTCCATCAGTAAAAGAACAGTAATAAAGCAGCCCAAAAATCTACTGATTCACACATGTCAATCAAAAGATAAACCCTGTGATTGTAATAATCTGCAGACAACGGAAGATATACGATATCTAGGTGTGTACATAGACCAGCATCTAAACTGGAGAAAACATATTTTGAATCTTACAATCCGAATAAGAAAGCTTGTTTATTTTTTCAAAGAAATTAGAGATGTACTCGACGCATCGACAAGAATAATAGTATACTATGCACTGTGTCACTCACTCATTAATTATGCAACTGTCAGTTGGGGTGGTGCAGCTTGTACTATATTAGATTCATTAAGCAAAGCCCAGAAAATGGTATTGAGAGTTCTTCATAAAAAGCAATTTCGTTTTCCTTCAGAAGAACTTTTCAGAGAATGTCACGTCCTGGACATCAATCAAACATATTTACTCAACACTTTAAAATATTTTTTCCGACATAAACAAGATCACCAACAAATAACTCACTCACATTCAACAAGGGCACAGGTGAACTGCAACTATCTTGTACCAAAATTCAAAAAAACATTTTCACAAAGATTTTACCTCTTCCAAGCACCAAAAACATTCAATACTCTTAACACTAAACTTAAAACATGTAGCCATAGTCTCGCGTATTTTTCTTCTAAAGTGAAACTCTGG
>JADDOH010024031.1:0-17691 GCA_016648135.1 Agrypnia vestita
AAGTTATCAGCTTGGGGAATAAGGGGGACGGCTTTGGCGTGGTTTGAAGATTATCTAAATAACAGGGTTCAGGTAGTTAATCGGGCGATCACTGCAGCAACCTCCACAAAACATCATATGGAGTACCGCAAGGAAGTGTTTTGGGACCCACGCTCTTCCTCATATATGTCAATGAAATGTGTAACTCCAATTTAGAAAACGGTAAAATAATTTCTTTCGCAAATGACACAGTGCTTCTTTTTCAAGATGATTCCTGGGAAGATGTTTTAAAAAAGGCACAAAGTGGATTGAATCGAATAACATCATGGCTTGACAAAAATCTACTAACAGTAAATGCTTCAAAGACAAAATACATGTGTTTCTCCATCAGTAAAAGAACAGTAATAAAGCAGCCCAAAAATCTACTGATTCACACATGTCAATCAAAAGATAAACCCTGTGATTGTACTAATCTGCAGACAACGGAAGATATACGATATCTAGGTGTGTACATAGACCAGCATCTAAACTGGAGAAAACATATTTTGAATCTTACAATCCTAATAAGAAAGCTTGTTTATTTTTTCAAAGAAATTAGAGATGTACTCGACGCATCGACAAGAAGAATAGTATACTATGCACTGTGTCACTCACTCATTAATTATGCAACTGTCAGTTGGGGTGGTGCAGCTTGTACTATATTAGATTCATTAAGCAAAGCCCAGAAAATGGTATTGAGAGTTCTTCATAAAAAGCCATTTCGTTTTCCTTCAGAAGAACTTTTCAGAGAATGTCACGTCCTGGACATCAATCAAACATATTTACTCAACACTTTAAAATATTTTTTCCGACATAACCAAGATCACCAACAAATAACTCACTCACATTCAACAAGGGCACAGGTGAACTGCAACTATCTTGTACCAAAATTCAAAAAAACTTTTTCACAAAGATTTCACCTCTTCCAAGCACCAAAAACATTCAACACTCTTAACACTAAACTTAAAACATGTAGCCATAGTCTCGCGTATTTTTCTTCTAAAGTGAAACTCTGGCTGCATGAAAAGGGAAGGAAGCATGCCCAAAACCTATTAAAAGCCATCATATAAACTAAATTTAAAATATACTATTCCTACAAGAACATTTACTGTCACTTACTGTCTTACTGTTACTGTCATCTTTTTAAATACTTTTAATTGTTTTATTTTATTTTATTTTATTAATATCCTATTCAGATCATTTTTTTCACTTACTGTCTTACTGTTACTGTCATCTTTTTAAATACTTTTAATTGTTTTATTTTATTTTATTTTATTAATATCCTATTCAGATCATTTTTTTCACTTACTGTCTTACTGTTACTGTCATCTTTTTAAATACTTTTAATTGTTTTATTTTATTTTATTTTATTAATATCCTATTCAGATCATTTTTTTTTCCTTTGTCTATAATATAATTAATTAACACCATTATTAAATTGTAAACATTTAATTATTACTGTTACTTAATTTTAATTGGCAATAAGATTTATTCACAAATGTTATATAAATAATAAATATTCTTGAACATTATACTACTGGAAGAGCACTGTCTGCTATAATACAGTAAATTACTAGTGTAGCAGGCAGGGCGTCAAATCAATTTAGTGTTTACTTGCTGCCAAGACACTCAACAACAATGAAAAAAGCTTCATTAAATTTTGTAAACACTGTAAACATTTGTAACATTGAACATTGAATAAACATTTGAATTTGAATTTGAATAAATCAAAATTTACGTAACGACAGTTTGTCTGTGTATTGTAAATTAAATTAATATGTATTCACTTGCTTTAAGCCACTATATTTTTGGTAAAAAAAATAATCAAACTAAAAATTACAAAATATGGTTAATTATATTTTTTGATAACTTGTTATTATGCGTGCCTGCCGTATGACTACGGTGTCTATCTTCTCTTGAGTGCCCTGTTGGTCTGAAAATTCGTAAGAAGGTTCACCAAATTTGTTCATACATATTTCGCCCTGAACATTTCAAAAATTACCATCGCTCACAACTTATTTTTCTTGTTCTTGTACAACCCCCAAATAAAGAACTTGCTTGACGGTCCTACAAAAAATCCATTTGTTTTGAAGGGGGAAACTAAATCAACTCTGAAGAAAAAGAGCACTTGAAGCGATTTATCTAGGCGTTTTTGGCAATAGGGTTGGTCAATGGAGTTGCAGGAATTCATATTTCTAAATCTGTTTTAGAAATCTGAATTCCTGCAACTCCATTCCAGAAATTCCAGAGACCAGCCATACTGCCAAAAACGCCTAGAGAAATCGCTTCAAATACTCTTTTTCTTTAGAGTTGATTTAATTTTCCCCTTTCAAATTCTCATTTAAAAGTGGATAAGCGTGTAATATAAATGTGTTTTAATTATATTATATTGAATACAGCCACTCTTAAATTTGTACATTTACCAAATAAATTTAATTAAAAAAAATATTTAAAAAAAACGATTGGATTTTTGGTACGGACAAATCTCTATATTTAATATGGAATTCGACCAGTATTTAATATGGAATATGAACAAATAATCCGAAAATTTCTAAATTTAGTAATTTTAAATCGAGCTGGATTCTTAAAAGAAAATTTATTTAAACAGTTCCACGATTGAATGAAACCTCTTTGCCAAAATTGAATCGTTTAAGTGTTCGTTTTCATCGATTCGTTTCGATTTCAAGATAGGTACCGCATTGGATCATATATCATAAGATCTGTTTCGTCGAAAATTTCTATTTGCTTAAAATAATTTATAAATATAATATAAATACTTAAAAGATGCTGTTGCATCATGAAAAAATAGCAAAATGGTACGAAAAAATGTTCAGACTATCTTAAAATACATATCGAGGTTAGAAAGCCAAAAGGGCGTTACTGATTATTTCTAACTTTATCGAAAAGCAAAAGAATGTTTTGTCAATCTGATTTTGTCAATATTTCTTTTATTATTAAACGATTTCCATATGTTTTTTGCATAAACAAATATGGAAATCGTTTAATAATAAAATAAGCATTGACAAAATCAGATTAACAGCACTTTCTTTTGCTCTCCTGTAAAATTCTAAATAATCACTAATGCCCTTTAGGCGTTCTACTTGTTTTGGGCTTCGATATATATATATATATATATATATATATATATATACTATATATATATATATATATATATAGATTATTTATTTAATGTACCTAAATAAAAAATTACATTATTTTCTTGAAGTGATTCCAATAGTAAATAAAGTAGGTATATAATATCCAAACACATTAAATAATCTATACATGTATTTTTAAATAATCTCTGCATTTCGCTAATTTATTGTTTTATCCAAAAATTTCACCATTTTTGATAAATATGCGCTGCATTTTTTAACGAAAGTTTTAACACTGGTGTTTAAATGAAATAATTTCATTGATGTTTAATTGATAGAAATAATATTATTATGTCAACCGAGGCAAGACCACCGGTACATAATGGAATTCTGGTACCAGCATGATGCCTGGAGCTGGTAGTGAAGTAATGAAATTAGACTGAATGAAGTGGAGATGAAATCACTTATGTAGACATATTTGTAACAAATCTTTTTACGATAGAGTAAAGAATGAAATAATGTAATGCCGACCTTAGCACAGTTAATATAATTTAATCAGAGTCGCTCAGATGTTTTGAGCATGTTTAGCGAATAAATGAGGAAAGAATAGTAAGAAAAATAGAAGCCGCAAGTGTTAACGGCACCAGAAAAAGAGATTGGAATTGGAAGATGGTCTAGTTAAGTCTCAGCAATCGTCGAGCTTACATGCGAAGATGTATGAATGTGTATTTATCGCCCATTTCATTGTAGCAAAACTATGTTTTTTCTAAAATGATATGTTGTAATGCTGGAAGAATAACATGAATGGAGGAGTGCAAGTCGAAGAATTCAAAATATGATTAGAGATCATCGTGAAAAGAAACAACGTGAAAAACGGAATACAAATCTAAGAGTTCTAAGTACTTATATCTCAATGGCAATGCCAGATCATAAATGCAAGTAGCAGACTACAATATATATATATATATATATATATATATAATATATATATATATATATATTATATATATATATAATATTATATATATACCTAGGCTGTTCGTACCAGGCGTTGCACGTGTTAAGGATTAAGTTTAAAATAAATTGGTAAGGGTAAACAAAGGTTCGATTCGAACGGTAGAGTTTTGCATGAAAATATATCAGGGGGAGAGGAAAGGGTATAAGAATAGGAAGAAAATGTCACCAATGTTAACCGCCGAGTCCTAAAGAATAATTATTTTTTATTGCAAATTTGCAAATTTTGAGTCCAATTGGATGAACGGTGCAGATTTTCATGAAAAATATATCAGAGGAAGGAGAAGGGGTAAAATAATAGGGGGGAAATATCGCATATGTTACCCGCCGAGTTTTTAAGAATAAGTTTCCAAATTTTGAGTCCCATCGGGCAAACGGTACAGATTTGTATCGAAAATATGTCAGGGGGTGGGGATGGAGTATGAGAATAGGGTGGAAATGTTGCCTATGTTACCCGCCGGGTCCCAAAACATAAGTATGCAAAATTTGAATCGTATCGGACAAACGGTGTGGATTTGTATAGAGAACAGACAGACAGACATTGAGTTTTATAGGTAGAGATTTTTAAATAGAAATGCTAACAATATTCTTTCTTTTTTTAAATTAAACTAAACGTTTGTGCTATAAATATAGGACAAACCTTCTGGTGTCCTAGAATTAGAAGTAGTAGGTGTAATATTTGCTGCTTAATTTTTTTATATCAATATTGATTATTATATAATTAAATAACTTTTCTGTTTGAAATAGCCAACAAATAAACTATAAAACGCAAGGGGTTAGTTTAAGTCTATAATTTTATACTTCTTTTTATTGAATAATAAATTATTATTACTATAAGACAAGATTATAAAAAAAAAAACGAAATAAAGTGAGGAGGCTTTGTGCAGTGAAGAAAATATTGGTAGGATAGGTTATGTCGAGTGCTTTTCCCATCCATCCCCCGCCCGTCAATGGTTTATACTCTCACTTAAGACTCTTCACTTATTGAGAGTCTTATCAATTTTCTGAGTGGTTTGGATGTCACTCGCAATTTCGACTAATGATCTGGGGAAAAATTTGTGACCGAGTCTCTGTGGTGGAGAGTAATGGAAAAGTTAATAGTTATATAAATAGTTTAAACCTCGCAAATAGAAAAATTCTGTCTGTAAACTTTCGCAGGTTTTTAATCGGATCACAAGCGCCGTGAAGGAAATATACCACCCGGTAAGCATACAAATGTGACCTCCTGAAATAGATAAAATGCTATAAAGTTCTCGCAACAGCAGAATGTTCAAGAAAGCAAAAAATAGCTATAAAAACTAGTGTCCGACCGAAACAGGACATTCTTCCGAAACCGAATCTCAGTGTCGGCCGAAACCGAAAACGAAGCTTTTTTAGACATGTTAAAAATATATTGTTTATTGAAATTTGGCTTATTTTTTACACTTATACAAACAGTTAAAACGTGTTAAATGAATTAAAAAACAATAATTGAAGTATGTAAAAAAATATATTTATATTTTTTGATATTACTATAATTATAAAACAAACAAAAATAATAAAAATTAACAAATACGTTAACTACTTCATGGAACAAAAATTTGTCAATAATCAACACTATGTACGTTATAACGGAAGGAAGTCATTAATTGAGTATTTCAATTTTAATCGCGTTTACAATTACAACATTCTTAAGACAAAAGTTAACATTTATTCATTTATTGAAATCTTTTAATTTTAGTTAGTTAATATTAATTATCAGTCTCAAAAAAGATTACCATTATTAGTTTGTTCGACAAGTAAGTACTTAATTTAAAAATCAGTTCTTAAATAAAAAAAACGTTATTATTATTGGATTACTAATTGATTTTAGTATTCGTAATCAAAAAGTCTAATATTTTACTCTAAAAAATTAGTTTTTCTACATTTTCAACCCCACATCAATACCTTACACTAAAGTATGTACTGGTAGTCTGCATTGTTTTTGACATTCTGTCAATTTTCTGGTTGATTGCTCACTGTGCTTGAAATGGCCTATATTTTTCTGCATTTTTAAAAAAAGATCTTTGGTGTTATCGTCTGACAATAGTGCCTGTTTTATCACCAACTGCAGAATGTGTGCCACACACCTATAGATTCATGGTGACCACGCATGGCGCAAACCACGTTTGCTACATTGTCAAATAAGACCATACAAATCTTGTCATTCATTCAACATCTCTGTAAACCTTTACTCAATATAATGACTAGTATGGTATTGACCCAGCATTCACGAACGCATAGTTTCGGTGCGGCCGAAAATTCTGATGCCGGAACTAGATTTTTTGCCGAAATTTGCCGAAACCGAAACCGAACCTTCGGTCGGTCACTAATAAAAACTAGGCTTTTAGGCAATTTTTGCAAAAGTTTCACATATCTAAAATCTGTCTATACTTATACTCGTATAATGTTGACTTCAAAGCCAAAACACTATCTGGCCCCATCTGCTCCATTCCCGACAGCTTCTTGAAGTGAGTCATTGGATGACACTTCACCAGGTCTTACAATCGACCGGTCGACATATTACAATAAAGGTAATTCAAGATTCCTTATAAAGGAAACATGATAACCCCTTATATCGGATTGGGTATACCCTGACCTTTTTGTTCTCTACCTTCCTTTCCTCTATTTATTCGGCTATTATCATGTTATGGGAATAAGACATATCTCTGCCCTCATGGAACAAAAAATTCACAGGAATATTGCGACATGGAAAGCTAAGTTTTTCGTTAAAAATTTCCATAGTTGAGGAAAACACCATAAAATAGAACATTGAAGTAATATGCATTTTGATATCAGGCAAGTCTTGAACATAATATTAGATTGATAAAAATTTCGCTAGGAATATTATTATACATTATTTATGTATCGAAATGGTACAGTTCATTAATTTAGCAGTGAATGGAATGGACACCCACCGCTTTCCCAGGACCGTTTTATGAGCGAGAGCTCCCATATCGGCCCTACCCATACATCGCCAGGTTGACAATTTTTTATTCTGAAGGCCATCTCCGTGTCACGTCGTGTAAAGGGCGACGGGATCCGGAGAGGCCCGCAACAGTCCATTCACTGTACCTCCTCCACATATCACACTTTATTAGGAAATATCAAAGAAAAAACATAAAAAAAGGTAACAGGACAAAACGGTAGGATAACATATAGCAAACAGAAATAGAAAGTTAATTTAAAAGATAAATAAATAAATAACAATTGGTCATATCAAAAGGACTATATATAGAATTAGGGTGGGAAGGAGGACAGTGAGGGGACGTCATGGCAAAGATCACACTCCCTAATAGGGGAGGCCAAAAACAAGGATCACGCTAAAAGACGGAGTTCAGGTCCGAGCACAACGTGTCCACAGTCTACAGAGAAATCACCCACGAAGCAGCTCCCAGCGCGAAACCCACATCCTGGCGAACTCACGGAAGGGTCTGAAGTTTCTTTCATTCTTGATGAGGTCACTGTTCCGTACGGAACCGTGCCTCACTCCCTCCAGTCTTGCAATCATAATCTCTCGTCATCTTTCTTAAACTCACAAGCCCAGAGGATGTGCTCCGGCGTCTGAGCCACACGAGTGCAGGTGCACCAGGGTGACACAGCAAGCCCCAGACTATGTAATTTGCTCCGAAACTCGCCGTGTCCCGACACCAGCTGCATCACGTGGTGATCAAGCACCGGAGGACCTCTCCTGCCTTTCTCTCTTACGGCCATTTTTCCATAATCATAGTTCTTATTCTATCACACAACTCCTGGTAACTGGCATGCGAGGGACTGAAGTTCACCTCAAAAACAGAGATCTCCAGCCCCTCCCTCAGAGAGCTGCGAGCATTGGTTTCGATCACCTGAAGATCAGCGGATAAAACACCCGCCAACAGCAGCGGAGTCCGCTGGCCTCTATTTAAAGCTGATGAGACCACCATGGTCCCCAGACGGTGAGCCCAGGCACCAGCGGCGTATCTGATTTGACTCACATAGATCGCACGGTAGATGTGGCGCACCGCCGGAGACTGTACACCCCAATCCGCGACGCTGACACGTTTCACCGACATGAAGAAACTGGCAGCCCTCTCCGAGATCGCTTTCACATGTTCGAGAAAGGAACCCGATATGCCCATCCATACTCCCAGATATTTCACAACTGTTTCAAATTTAACATTTGTGCCTTTCACCTTGACAATCGGGTTCCTTTGCAAGCTACCCCGCATCATCATTTCCACCGTCTTTTGAGGCGCAAGAGCCAATTTATTCCTATCGCTCCATTCGTTCATAAGCTCTATTGCCTTGTTGCCTCGACGCTCAAGTTCCCTCCGACTCTTGCCGGATACCAGTAGCAGTGCGTCGTCTGCGTAAGCGACCAGTTCACATCCCTGCGGCAACGGTAGCAGAAGCACATCATCAAATAAGATATTCCACAGAGTCGGTCCAAGGACCGAGCCCTGTGGACAGCCCATATCCATACCCCTGGTGATGGACACCCCACCATAGCTCAAGGTCGCATTGCGGCCACTGAGGTAACTTTTCAATAACTCAAAAAGGTACCTCGGGCACTACCTGACCTTAAGCTTGGTGAGTATCATGTCCCACCACGCGTTATCGAAGGCCCCAGATATGTCCTAAAAGACTCCCATTGCATATTTGTCCTTACAGTCTTTGACCCATGCCTGTGCAAACATAATAGCCTTTTCTGTAGATATTCCTCGGACAAAGCCAAACTGTCGATTGCAGGCCGCTGAGAGAGATGCTTCTAGCCTGTTTCGTATCAGCGTCTCAAACACCTTCCCGAAATCGGGAAGGAGTTTGAATGGCCGATACGCGTCTGGGTCTGATCGATGCTTGCCATTGTTCTTCGGAATGACACAGAGAAGGCCTCTCTTCCATGCAGTGGGGAAAGTCCCCAAATTCATGCAGATATTCATCACGTTCACTACATCATTTCTAGCGAATCTCCATACTTGCTTAACGATTACTCCGGTCAGTTTATTCACACCGGTCAGTTTGTCCACACCGGTCAGTTTGTCCACATCATTAATTCAGCAGTTGTAAATCATTTTTTTGTAAACGACGATTATTTGTGGAAATTCATTGTTATTATTTATCAAATCCCTATCCCCCTCTCCCCTCGCCAGTCATAATTTTTGTTGGACTAATGACGAAATTTTGTGGTAGGAAAATGGAAATCTTTGGCAACAAAAATTTCATCCCCTTCCCACTAGGGAATGCAATCCCGATCCCGCGAGATCTCGTGGCATTTTACGAGACCAATCCCGAACCGAAAAATCGGACGAGATTATCGGGATTATCAGGATTGATCAGCATTTTTTATGTTTAATTGTATCTATATGTCTATAGAGCTTTTAGTTAGTACTTAAAACTTGTGTTCATGTCACATTCAAATAATGAAAATAGCTTTGAATAATATTTGCTGTATTTTATCAACCTAACATAGTAATATAAACTACTACTAGTTAGTAGTTTTTACTCTACTATATTGACTGCTTGATGTTTGGAAAAAACGCCTTCAAAAACATTAATGTTTTGGAAGGCGTTTTTAACATGTAAATTTTACGAAAATTTAACGTAAATAACATAACAATGAACATTTTATTAAAATTGGTGATATAAAAATGCAAGGCATTGTCGTTAATTGCTTTTCAGCTCTATAAACAAAAAAAAAACACAAAAGTATTCGGGATCTCGATCTGTAGGGATCCCGCGGGATTGGAAATTCTAATCTCGAGGGATCCAGAAAGGGCAATCCCGACTCGGGATTGCATTCCCTACTTCCCACTTTATACCCCTCTCTACCCGTTAGCGATTTTTTGAAATCCCACTACCCCGTCAGAAAAAAATTGGTGGGAAAATGAACAATACAAAATCAATAATTCAAAAGAACGATTGAACGATTCAATGTGAACGAAAATTTCCATCTGGATTGCAATTGTATGCCGCTATGTTCATGCGAGTCAGGACGCCTATAGAATTTAGACTGTCCTTTAGATGTATACTCCTTACGACTAGGCGAAATAACACCTCTTTGGTAAGTATAAATTTTCATAAAATAGTGCAGGTATTTTACCAATTATCCAGATGTTATGAAACAATGTTATATATGTGGGGTATAAAAGCAAAGGAAGCAACGTCCAAAAAAAAATTAATGTAGTTTTCGAAGAACTAATTTATAATGTACTGAATACGAGATTTTATAGCGAATGTGGCCTATAAATTTATAGAGAACGTGATTTTGGAAGGGATATCTCGAATTCGGTACATTTTAAATTGGTTATCCTCTGTGACTGAATTCAAAACATTTCTTAATTTTCTCGGATATTGCTGCCTTTGCTTTTATAGCCCACATATTATGAAATTAATATGTTAGTTAATAAATATATAATAATAATATATTCATTTACCGGCGGTCTGGAATCCCGGCACCTATGGCCAGAAGCATGAAGTATTTTTCATAAATTAAGTAGGTATCTGTTTTTGACCTTACGTAGAGGATCATTTTAATCAATCGTATCTTTATGAAAATGTTAATTACGTTTTTTCATAGATGACTCTATGATAAAACAAGTAAAAAAAAATATCATAAACATACCTATTTAAAATCATTTTAATTATTTTAGGACCTTAATTGTTTTCAAAGGTTGACAATTAGCTTGTATTATTAATATTTTTAGGACTATATTTGGTTTAGTTGTTTTTGACTCTCGATATCTATGCCCAAGAATAAGAATTACATTTCTACTTATTAAATAATCATTAGTGATATGATTTTGCTTGGGTGTCTAAATTAAAATTTTCACGTGTGTATTGGTATTCAAAAGGGTTTAAAAAGCTTTTACGGAATAATTAATACATTTATTTAAGAAGGTCTTTACAGGATAAATTTTAGAATACTGTACCGTACCAATGGTAAATTAATATTGTACTGTATTATATTTTATTGTATTGTGTTGTATTGCATTGTATTGTACTGGTAGATTAATATTGTAATCAATTGTACGGTACGGTATTAACATAATTATTTTGTGGTTAAGACATCTATTGGCAAAATGCATAAAGGTTTTAACAAATCGTAGGTAGTATTTTTTCCTTAAAAAATATTATGCAATGTCATTCACAGATGGCGCAATTTAATAATCATATCCGTCCAACTTATTACTTATTATCTGGAGAGTGAAAGAGGACCATACATAAGATAATGAATGTAATCAAACGGTATAATTAATTGAGGCTTTGAGAAGTAGTTCTTTTTCATAAAACATGTGCATTTTAAAAATAATTTCTCGACTTTGTCCATTCTTCCGATAAGTTACTACTTATATTCTCTTTTCTATGGACTGTAGTTTGTATACAGCAAATCGTTTTCCACAATGTCCAATTCTTTCAAAAATGTTTTCGGATAAATAAAAATGCAATCAATAGATGCCTTGAATTTGAATGTCCAGGCTCAGAACATTCAATAACCTACAAATGTAAAATGCAACACTATTTTTAACACCATATTTACGAAATAATTCTTCCCCAGGCATCAGCTTGGTTTTGTATTAACATTTTTTTTTTTTTTTTAAATTTAATGGCTTGGCACCCAGTAAAAGGATGTTATTGCCAAAAACTAGTCAATAGGTCATCGACATAAACATTACAGCTCAATGCAATTACTCTCTAAAAATCGTAGTAACACTTTCAATACTTCCCGTCGGCAGTCTGTAAGCAAGAGCTGGATATTTGTAGGGAAAGGGACATTAAGATCTGCAAGATCCTGGAGTAGGGACTGAGTACCGACATTTAAAATGCAATTGAAAAACAAGTGGTTCAAATCCTCCTCCTCTTGTCCACACTCACACATTGAGGAGTTCAGAACATGAATTTTTGCAAGGTGTAAGCGGATAGAGCAATGACCCAGACGCATTCGGCAAACCATTGAGGTCTCCCTCTTGCTCAATCTGATCCTGTGAAACCAGGTTCGAGATGGGATAAGTGGCTGAATAGCGGCGTAGTGTCGACCTTTTGACATTTTAGTGAGGTCCCAATGAGACTGCCACTGAAGTGCGGCATCGTTTCTTGTAATATTGAAAAGATCGCTCACTGGAATAGTGGAAAATGTGGCATCCCCCTGTGAGATTGCATTTTTAGCCAGCGAGTCTACCATTTCATTACCAGGGATGCCTACATGACTCGGAATCCAAGCCAAAACAATTTCAAATTTATCCAAGGAAAGGTCGTGAATTATACTCCGAATTTCCATGCAGATCTGATCATCAGGGTGCCGAAAGGGGCTGGATTTAATTTTGAGCAGAGAACTTAAGGAATCTGAAAGAATAAGGCACTTCTTTGATTGTTTTGGTTTACATGATTTTAGCGCTTCTCGGATTGCCAAGCACTCAGCAGTAAAAATGGATGTCTCTTTAGGGAGTTGAAATATACCTTGGATACCATCATTTGGACAATAAAACGCAGCACCCGTACAGCCGGTTGCCTGGAGTTTGGATCCGTCAGTGAAAATTTGAGTCCAGCCATACCATTCTTTATTTATTATTTCAGAAAATATTCTCTTAGGGTTAGGAGTGAATTTGTCAATTCCCAAGGAAATGACTTTAGGGGAAAAAATGTGATTAGAAAAAGGAAATTTGTAGATAGGGAGAACAGGGTTTGATTGAACTCGAGGGATGAAACTCCCCAATCTGGAGAAGCTCCGAGTCAAAAGAGGAGGAGTTTTGCCTTTCCAATATGCACTTGACTTTGTGAGATCAAGGAGGGATTGAGAAATAGCAAGAATAGGGTGGTTGGGGACCCTGAAACACTTTATAGTAAAATTGTCAGCTAAATATTGCCTTCTGATTGCGAGAGGGGGCTCCAATGTTTCCACCTGCAATGCATTAATCGGAGATGATCTCATGGCTCCAATAATCAACCTCAAGCATTTTGACTGAATTTTGTCTAGTTTTATTCCTAAATATTTCGGAAGAGGATCAAGCAAAAAACTAGCATAATCTATATGGTTCCGGATAAAGGCATTATACATGAGTTTCAGAGTTAAAGGATGAGATCCCCACCATACACCTGATGTCGCACGGAGGAGGTTCAATTTCGTTTCGCACTTAGAGACCATGGAGTTTACTTGGGAGGCCCAATTTAATTTTCTATTGAAGATAATGCCTAAAAATTTTATTTCATTGGCGAGTGGGATACTGAAGCCATCAAATGTGACACACGTCTGGGAAATACGATGTTTTCTTGAGAAAACTATGGCCTGACTTTTTGAGGGGGCCATTTCGAGTCCATTGGAGATAAGCCAGGAGTTGAGCCCCGAGAGAGCTCTAGCAAGCTTCTTTAAAGCAACATGTATATCCTTATCAGAGCAGTAAATTGCTATGTCATCCGCGTATTGGAGTATGCAGCATATCTCTCGAATGGACTCTTCAAGGTCAGCAGTAAATAAACTATACAGAAGGGGGCTGAGGACCAAACCTTGCGGGAGTCCCTTCCAAAGATTTCTGATTAATTTATGAGACGGACCATCTATTAAGATCGTCCTTTCACATAAAATATTAAAGACTAGTTGTACTAATTTTAATGGAAGACCCAGTTTTATAAGCTTATATTTTAATAAGATAGGGCTCACATTGTCATACGCACCACGAATGTCAATAAAGGCTGCTGCAGTACACTTACCGAGAGAAAGAGATATTCTAATATCTGAGGTAAGAATACTCAGGTTGTCAAAAACAGATTTCTTTTTGCGAAAACCAAATTGAGAGGACGAAAGGAGTTCATTATGTTCTGCATACCAATCAATACGGTTTTTAATCATATGTTCAACCACCTTCAGCATGCAAGAAGATAGGGCTATTGGGCGGTAAGAGCATCCAAAATCTGGGTCTTTATTTGGTTTTAGGATTGGGAGAACCAATTGGGCTTTCCATTCCTCAGGAATTTGTCCAGTTTCAAATATTTTATTAATGACAAATAAGTAATAATTTAAAGTGGAGGTGGGAAAATGTTGAATCATGATATAGGATATTTTATCCAGCCCGGGCGAGGAATTTTTAAGGTTTTGAAGAGGATAGGTTAATTCTTGAATAGCAAAAGGAGCATCCAACCAAGACGTGGGACTTGAAAAATGAGTTAAAGATGGAGATTCACTGATATGAGGCACATGTGGAGGTGCCAGATTGTCAGCAAACACTCCTAGCCATAGATTGTTGGAAGACCGTTTAACGGAAGGAATAAAAGATGAGCGATACTTACGGATCATTGTCCATACAGTAGAAATAGGAGTAGTGGGGGATATAGAAGTACAAAACTGTTGCCAACCCTTTCTTTTTTTCTTTCTTAAAAATTTTTTGGTTTGAGCCTGAGTTTTTTTGACAACTAAGTAATTAGCCATACTCATATCTTTTTTGTAGGTAGACATAGCAGTTTTACGCCTTCTTACGGCCTGGGTACATTCTTCATCCCACCAGGGGGGAGAGGCGGGGAATTTTGGGTTAGGGTTTGATTTTGGGATGCTTTTGTCTGCTGCATGTTGGATAATTGAAATTAATTGAGAAAATGTTGATTGAATTTCCTCAGAGGTAATATGCAAAGGGAGGGGAGCGGTAGAGGATTCAAGGAGTTCGCGGAAGTGGTTCCAATTTGCTTTTTTAAAATTAAATTTAGGAACTCTTTTTATAGGAGATTTGGGTGATTTTGAGACAAATGAGAGGATTATAGGGAAATGGTCACTAGAGTGTGGAACTCCTAGTATTGACCAACTGGTTGACGCTGCTAAGGAATTGGAACAGATAGACAGATCCACCGCACTAGCTCGTTGAGACGGGGGACTGAACCTAGTGGGAGAGCCATCATTGAGGATAATTAGGTTATTATCGTCAATGAATGAAATAATATTAGTTCCAGATCGATCACAAAACGCACTGCCCCATGACTGAGAGTGAGCATTGAGATTTCCAAGAATAAAAAAAGAAGAAGGAAGAAGAGAGATAACTGAGTTCCAAGCATCAATGTCGAATGTGCCATTGGGGGGGCAGTATACTGAAACATATCCCACATCATTGACTTTAGCACCTACTATTTGGAATGAGGGAAAGGACGGAAGAGGGATTTGAGAAAAGGAAAAGGAATTTTTTATAAGTAGGGCTACTCCGCACTTGCCGTCTGGACGGTCATCCCTGAGACAGGAGAATCCTGGGATCTTAAACAGATAGTTCTGCTTAAACCAGGTCTCTGATATTGCTGCTATATCTATATTGTAAGTTTTTAGTAGAGAAACTATTTCATGTTTATTACAAACAGCACTACGGCTGTTCCACTGAAGGATTTGAACATCGGAGGCCAGTATGAAGGGAGTTAAGAGATGAAATTATAGAAGCAGCGTTGGACGGTAAAGAATTGCTATTAGAAATTAAATTAATGAGTATCATAAGTAAAGTCTGAATAAAAGAAGAATTTTCATTGCTAATGGCATTTGACAGGGGAGTAGATGGTGGAAGAGTAGGAGTTTTTGTTGGTTGGCTAATATTAGAAGTAATGACATTGGATGGGTTAGAACTATAAGAGAACAGTTGATCATTATGTCCTTGTCTGTCATATCCCGGAAAGCTAGGAACTTTTGATTTAGGATTATGGTATACGGTTTTACGGAAAGAGGTAGCAGGAAGATTAGGTGTAAAGAGGCAACTCTGGGGGGTTTGAGTAACGGGAGGTTGAGATGAGACATTGGCAAATGATTTTTTGGAAATCGAGAAAATTTTGGATGCTTGAAAATATGATGCATTATTGGCGGCCATATATTGTTTTATGTTTTTTGTCTGGTTAATTCTGGACATGAAAAACTAGTCGCCGTATGATTACCTGAACAGTTCACGCAGGTGGGGACATCGGGAGGATTTGGGCATTGATTGGTAAGATGATTTTCACCGCACTTGAAGCATCGAGGAGAGGATCTACATGTCACCTTAGAATGTCCATAGCGGAGACAATTATAACACTGAATGGTTGGGAAAGTGTACAGTTCTACCGGCAGAGAATTGTACAAGAGATATACGTGAGAAGGAAGGGTTTGGCCGTCAAAAGTGAGGACCACTGTTTGTGATGGTTTCCATGTGACAGTACCAGAGGAAGTATCTTTATAGTTTAGGCGTCTAGCCTTTACAACTTTACCAATATTTTGTGAAGTAGAGATATACGAAATTATTTCGTCCTCTGAAAGATCAACGGATATGCCACGTACGAGACCCAGGCGGGTAACATTAAAGGATGGAACGTAAGCTTTGAATTTATTATTTTGTGAGTTGCTAAAACTTGATACAAAATTGTTTGCCAAAGCTCCTGATTCAAATTCAACAGAGATTTTATATCTACCTTCTGCCTTAATACCATCTGGGCGAATGCCTTTTGTTTTTTGTTGCAAAATATGTTTACCAAAATCGATTGGGTGGATTGTACCTCGTTCTGTTCTCTGAACATAGATCAGAAAAGGGGATACTGCTGAATCAGAGTACAACAGTTGAGGATGAGGAAGAGGACCCTGAGGAGTAGAAGAAGGCTCTAAAGCTGGGATTATTGAAGGCGTAGGGGAGATAGGAGGAGACGCAACGATGGTAGAGAGCTTAGGTCTTATTTTTGAAGATCTTTTTTCAATTTTCCTTTTTTTAAAAGCTGAAAAAGAGGAATCTTCTGAGGAATCCGAGTCCTCCAAAGGAAAACGCGATATTCCTCTTATGGTAGAGGGTGAAGGATGAGGATCAGGGGGATCCGGAGGATCCGGAGGTCTTAAGTCCTCCATTAAGGATGTAGAAACGGAAATTCGTTAATATGCTACAATACAACAAAATATAAACTAAATACAAAGGGAAAAAAAGGTTATAAATATCTGTTTTATCCAAAATAAGTAATTATCCAAGAGAGCAAGCACAAACACAACTGTCACTTTGCAAACTTGCAACAATACTCTATTAACATTTTTATTAATTTAAATAATGTTGTGTAATCTATTCAGAAATTGTTAATTAATCAATATGTTAAAAAAACCAAGAGTAAAATATTTAACCACTAGCCAGAATTCAAGCACCATACATAAATGTTTGTAGTGTATATAAATTATAGAGCAAATAATATAGGTATGTATTTCCATATCGCATTTATGCAGCAGTACTTTATAAAGTCCATGATGCTTGAATAACATCCGAGAAGGATATCGAAAAAAGATATCTGATTCATATTTGTGTTAAAAAAATTAATAAACTTAATTGTTTTTTGAAAATCAAATTTAGATTTAGTCCCCATGCTAACATAAGTTTTGCGTAGGTTCGCCATCTGTGCTCTATACATGTTCATGGGGATTTCAGCCTTGTTTTCATGTATGTATTTCCATTTTTAACTATGTATTGACACTTAGGTTATTTACGTAATATAGATTAAATTAAACTGGTCGGTGGGTATAGGTATGGTCAAAGTCTGCATACGTGTAGAGATTTCTACTTTTATATTTATTATTTCTGCCACTGAATAGGTTTTTATATTATATTCAAGAACA
>JADDOH010024032.1:0-23340 GCA_016648135.1 Agrypnia vestita
GATAGATTTTATAAATCACCTTGAAATCCTTGACTAGGCATGGTGTCTTAAATGCATAACATAACTTTTGACACTTATAATCATTAACGTATCAATTTTTTTATATCAACGCTTGTTATTCGAACGATAAATATTGATAACAAATTATTAAAAGAATTTTGGAATATTTTAAAATATTTTAATTCCCATATCATAAGATAATGTACAAATGCTGTTTGTGACTTTGACCCTGCTCTAGCATGAACGAAAGTTAGTAAACATAAATAACCATGTTATATTATTGCAGAACTCTTCAAAAATAAGAGAGTTCACAACAGTGTCAATAATTAAGTAATGCCGATACGGTAATAATAAAGAAAATCATATTAATCTCTGTACAAATATGTTATCTGCAATAAAAAAGTAAAGCTTACATTAATAAAATAATTAAAAAATTATCTTACATTAATTCACATTCTTTTAGTTGTCAAGTCAGAAATGCGTCGGATAAATTCATCTTGCACGTAATTTTATACAAAATATTTCAATTATTTTTGTTTCCTGATAAAATATCATTTATTTTAGGATTATTTGTTAATAGAGTAATAGTTTAAATGAAATTTTTTGAGATTTTGAGAAAAATAAATTGGTGGTTGTCTAGTAAGCCTTGTCTTTCTACTACAATGAAGGTTCGAATTATAATGTTTATATAATATAATCGATTTACTCAATACCTACGTGTCGATCTTTTTATGCTTAATTTTTTGTAGTTAACAAATATGTCATTCTAGTATTTCGCACATATTTTGACACATTTTTTGTGGCGGTATTTATCTTATACAGGGTGTCTCATAGCTAGGTAGGCGGGGTTTCTAAATAACTACTTTTACACAATTATACGTTTACTGAGTATCACAGCAACCAGAAACATTTGTGCATTACGGTGGCATATTGAATGTTCGTCAATGCAAAAAAGGTTTAAATCAAACCTTAAATTAAATCAAACCTTAAATTAAATTAAATCTTGAATTGGAACGCCTTGAATTTTCATTGAACATCGATCGATTACTGCAGAAATTTACTTCAATCCAGCGATGTCAATTAAAAAATTAGCTTACTAGATAGGTTCTCATAGTACAGTGTTCAAGGATCCATTTAAAAAAACTGGAAGGTTACTACACAATTTGAATTAAGGAACAAAATGACACGCTATCGAACAAAAATAACGCGAGATTAAATTAACTTCTCAATCTCCATGTAGCCTCCATCTAGAATCGTCTCATTAACACTTGATTAGATATTTGCAGCATTATTTAGATGAAAGAAAATTTAACAGCATTCGTGAAGTATAAACATCCAAACAGAGTATTTTGTGTCGAAGCTTATGAGTTTTCATAAACTAGAATTTAAAGAATAAATTTTAGTATAGGTATACTTGTTAAAATTTTAAAAAAACTTGTCCACCGCGGGATTATTATTTAATTAAGATAAATTTTAGAAGTCTCGAAGAGATGAAGCTATTTTTATGAGAAATGAGCTTGGAAGTTTTATACGATATCCCTGGGCTTACAACCGGTATGAGCTGGCTTAAGAGATCACTCTACACAATGCAATGTTCACCAATTCCATTGTAAGAACATCCACACGTTACCAAATTTTAAAAAGTTATATATTATATCCACACATTTCCAAATTGAAACCTTCTTTATATTTAAAAAAATAAAGGTTTTATTTCCAGCTGCGAGATCTATGTACACTATGACATGAGAAGGACTGCAGATATCTCTAGCATAGTCCCTTGAAATATATGGAAGGTTAAAATTTGAAACATACTCGTATATATTTGAGCCCTTGCCCGGAATAACGTTGTATCCAACACAAATGTCAATTTTGAGTTATTGATGTAGTTATGTTGGGTATGTTATTATGCATCGTTTAAGGTAGATAATATGTCAAGAAAAAAATATTTAGGCTTCTGGCTGCATTTTAAAGTTATCGGTTTGTGGAAGAACGTTGTACATTGTTTCTCAAAATGGCGTCGCCGCGCGTCAATATCGTGGAGCGTGGTTTAATTCACATGAATAAAGGGAGAAAACGAACATCTAATGTTTTAAACTGGAAAGATATCAAAGCCAATAAGTTGAAGGATGCAGGAAAGGAGTGTTTATCCAGAAAAAATATTATCAAACCTGCAATTGACCCGCCGGAACATGTTTGTGGAATAACGTTGTATACGATTTGGCACTTCTGATTGATATTGTAATTTCGTATGTGACAATATTATTTTGTCGAACGTTAACCGATTTTACTCAATTGATTTATCCATATTGATATTTGAAATGGTTTTTGATAATATTATATCGTAACTTAAAATAATACCGATACAAAAGTTTATTTGATTCCTCGTTCTTTTTCGTAGGGTCGTATTTGAGACAAATATGTTTAAATCCTGGATGATTTCTCCATTTTAATATTAATATAAATATTCAATCAGAATTCAGGTTACTGAATTACAATAAAAGAATTAATCATAAGAAATTGAATGTCCGACGCCATATTCAGCAAACAGACGGAGATAGGCAATAGTTTGTACGAGAGACTTATCGTTCTGTAAAAGCTCTTTACCTACTGATGATTCCATCACAATCAGAGCTAGAATCTTCCACAAAGTATTAGAATCATGGACCTCACATAGCCTTCTACCAACCCTTTGTGGAAGAAGGGGAAGATTAGCTACCGTATGGAAAAAAATCATGCAGTTAGGGAGCCTGGAACTAACTTTAATGAATTCCAATCCACTGCCAATAAGGCTGCTAAGCTCAAGGACCTCAATGATATTTGTGAATTCATGTTAGATGAGCATGCTGCTTTTAAAAAGCATTATTAAGTAAAGCAGAATAAATAAAAAACGTTTTGCGGAATAACGTTGTTTGTGAAAATTTCTTATACAACGTTTTTCCACTGATTCAGCATGTTTTTTTACAATAAATTCAAATTTAATTGCCTTTTTTCCCTATTTTATATTGAGATTAGTTAAGAATTATATGTTTGTTATATTTAAAATATAAAATGTAATAAATTGTAAATGGTTTCATTTTTTCTCGGAATGAGAGTATTGTTGGATACAACGTTATTCACTGATTCAATTTTTCTCGGAATGAGAGTATTGTTGGATACAACGTTTTTCCACTGATTCAGCATGTTTTTTTACAATAAATTCAAATTTAATTGCCTTTTTTCCCTATTTTATATTGAGATTAGTTAAGAATTATATGTTTGTTATATTTAAAATATAAAATGTAATAAATTGTAAATGGTTTCATTTTTTCAATTTTTCTCGGAATGAGAGTATTGTTGGATACAACGTTATTCCGGGCAAGGGCTCATTTATATAACTAGTTTGATTATGTGTGGATGTTCTTACGATAGTATTGGTGAACGTTGCATTGCGTAGTCTTATCAATTAAGCCAGCTCATACAGGTTGTAGGCTCTGGGCCATCCTATTAAAGGCTTCCATACACGTTTCTCATATAAATAGCTTCTTCTCTCTCTGTGAGACTTCTATAATTTATCTTAATTCCTTATTCGTTTAAAAAAATGTCATTTTTGTACACACCGATACAAACGCACTGTATTTGACGAATTTAAAATATTTATCCCAAGCCGGCGTTGTGCGCGCGCGCGTAGCCGAGTTTCCCGCCGCTTTTCGGATTTTCCCGCGCCGACTGGCCTGCCGGACGGGCGCAGGCGCGTTATATGTTCCGCGCCGGCCGCCATCTGCAATTTTCGGCGCGATTGCAAGCCGCGCTCGACGCCCGGCTCGGCGGTCGAGGCGCGAGGGCGGGAAAGCGTACGCGAGGACGGTTTTGAAATTGCCTGGGGTTGTGTCTCGAAGAGCGGCGGTCTGCCCAGTGGCGGACCTACAAGAGTCACGCAAGGGACAATGGTTCGAAAGAATTTAAGAAATTAGACTTGCCAACAATATTTTTGGTTCAAAAATGCAAAGGGACATTTGTGATCGGCTGCCGTTTAGTTTGCTCGTTTAGTCTGGTCGGATTTGCTTTAGGCTTCAGGTATGTTATTATTAATAGTGTTTTTTATTTAATTCAACATTTTTTATTTATTATGATAATAAAGCCCCTTAATAGGATAATTCTGTGGCGAGGTGGGCATAATATTCAAATATATATATATATATATATATATATTTTTTTTTTTTTTTTTTTTAATAGACATGTGAACACGGAATACGTGTCACATCAATATTATTACCTTTTTCAAACTAAGCTGTGCTACGAAAATAGGACTAATTTGCTGGTCTGGAGTGAGGTTCGAACCCGCGTCCTTTGGATCACGAGGCGAGATTCAACTGCAACACCAACAAGTAACTTAAATGTTTACTTCATAATTTTGTTTTTATGTCTTAAATATATAAATAATATAGTTTATATACGCAAATACAGAAGCGAGTGCATTGGGAACCCGCGCGATACCATAAACAAGTAATAGGCGAGGGTAAATCGAAATAGAAAATTACCTACCTACGTATTTGTGAAATATCCAGTAGTGACAAGTTGTGCGAATTACAAAATTTGTGTGAATTATAGAGCGGTGCTCCTATTAAATTTGTGTCCAGTGATTCAAGCCAAATAATAAAACTTTAATCAATTTCGAGTGTTTCTTTTGCCTCCCACAGCCACGATCTCGTGACAATATTTTAAAAACATTAGACGTCGGGCCACCATCGCTACTAGACAACAATTTTATCTCGGTTATCAATCATCGATACAATCGGTTACAAATCCCAAATAACTGTACCGAAAATAGCCGATTAAAATAACGGTTTAACCATTGCTAAAAAACATATCTTCCAGCGGCCTTTACCTGAAACAGCTTGCAGGCACCTTTTTGATCGAAATTATAAATTAGTATATTAATCGAGTGAACCTCCTTGGCCGTGTGCTCCGACGACGGGCGTGCGGCCGCACCGGCGTGGTTGGCGCACGGCGGTACAACATGATACTCATAATTTGTAAAAATAGCATTTTACCCCATTTTGCTAATTACATACATCGAGCTAAGGACGCCGTCACTCGTGTCAGAGGGCTCATAATTGTAATGGGCCAAGTCCACTTACTGACTACACGCGCTGTGTACACCGCCCTCCACAATACTTTACAGGTAGACTCCAGCCTTGATTATGAGTAGAAAATGATAAAGCAACTATGACCGTACAACAACACAAATCAATAGATATGCAATATGAAAGTTTGCATTTTGTTTTCAAAATTTTTGACTTATTTTTTGCAAAACGTTAGATTATCACTACAGTAAGTAATAAAAAGTTCCTTACCTTTAACAAAATTCAAATAAAATATTAAAAATCTTCCAATTCCAACAGGAATTTTTTCAGAGTTTCTATTATTTTATTTAAATTTTATTGAAATAATTGAATTTTTTGTAATCGATATAAGTTACTGTAATGCTACTTCAACGTTTTGTAAAAAATAAGTCAGAAATATTTAAAAAAAAATACAAACTTTGATATTGCATAACTCCATAGTTGCTTTAACATTTTCGACTCATAATCAAGGCTGGAATCTATCTGTAAAGTATTGTGGACTAGTTCTGTTACACCCTCTAAGAAAGAAATAGATTTTGAACATATGTACATCTTTCGAAAATTTAATAATGTGTGGATGGATATTCTTACGGTGGAAATGTGAACGTTGCATTGTGTAAATTGCGTTGCATTGATCACTTAAGCCAGCTCATACAGTTTATAAGCTCTCGGCCACCCTATAAAGACTTCCATTCACATTTCCTATATAAATAGCTTCGCCTCTGTGTTGGTTTATTTATTCAAGCTAGATCTTTTGCGGACCCCTTCTGTTCTTGTTACCTTCAACAACTCGCCTGATATTATTTGTCGAAATACAGCATTTAATGTTTCGTAAATAAGAAGCTTTTGCCCAGTTCCGTATTCAAGATACGTTTTCAGAATGACCTATGACCGTTTGAGGAGCACGCGCTGATCCTAATCTACGCAAAAAACATGTCCTTGTTGTGTATAATTTTCTTCTGGATTTTTTGCAAAGCGTGATTTTCATTTTTAACGACAGGAGGTATATAAACCATTTCGATTTTGGAGGACGATTGTGCATCGCTGACACTTTCAGGTCACAGGCTGTGAATGCAGGCCAATGCCACCATCTGCATCTTGAACTTAGGTGTAGTTTGCACATTTATGCATCTAAATTTTGTGCCATAATTTAATATTTATCTAGCAGAAAGTAATTACTTATTTATAGGTACCCAATGGCGGTCAATGGCATCCGCTGCGCCGCCAGTCAGTGTTTCCAGAGTTGATATGAAAATTAAGGTTTTTATTGAGTGTGTGTTGTGCTTAGTGAAAAAATAATAATCAATTTAACCAAAATAAGGTCCTACGTAAACTAAGTCATCTACAAAAAACAATTTTTCAGAGGAGCTGTTTGAAGTTTGGGATGCAAAATGAGCGTATGCGTCCGCTTTTACGTCAGTTTTTTCTCTGAAAAAAGTAGAAACATTTGTTTATTTATTTTTATTTTGTATTGCGGAGAAGATAAATGAATGTAATAGAATCTATGTGCCTATTGGTATAAATAAGTTAATGTATTTTTTTCGAGTTTACATAGAGATCGTCGAAATTATACGTTAACTGCCTGTAACCCGTCAAAAATGGCGTACTTTTACTATGTATATTTCGACTGCTAGTTAAGGCTGTGAGAACAGCGCTATCTAGAGTAGCGTCGCATCTTATTAACGTTAGTGGTGGACTTTATTTATAGAGAATTATGTTTCTTTTGCTTCTTATACCTCATTATTATTTGAGCCATCTAGTAGCGTTATATATTTTGGTTATTGGTTGGTACCTCATAGTAACGAACATTGTTACATAGCGAATTGTATATTTTGGTTAATGAATAATAACTATGAAATGCGATATGGTGATTGATGCACTTAGACACTTACTTTTACATGCCGGTTCCTAAAGAATAAGTATTTTATTCATAGCCGACACCTATGCAATTGTAATAACTTGTAAAAATGTACTCATTTAAACCCTGGGGATTGTGCTTGGCAGAACGTGACATGGTTCTCGTCTTTGCTAAGCCCTGGTATATATTTATAGCATCTTTTTGGTGGTCTACGGAGTGGCGGCCGTAGCCAATATGCGTTAATCGGCCGGTTCGGGTTTGGTGGCCCGGAGTTCAAGCCCCATCTCCGGCCATTTTTTAGCCGCGAATTCAAACGAAATTACGGACGTTACACGAAGTTACTATGTTTGATATTTTTTGATGCCTCAAGGTGGCACAGCCTCTTAAATCCTTTCGATAATTTGGTTTTAAGCTTAACAATGAATAAAACACAACGTTGTTTACCTCACACAACGACACTTAGAAACGTTTTCGATGCTTACTGCATCATCTTCAGTTATATATTGACTCTTGAGACTAGAAGAAACGTTATCTACTATATGGGGCGGGGTGGTCAGGAGCGAGGGAGGGGTAGGCGAAAAGTGAAAGCGGTTGCTGGGCGGGGATAGTAAGGATAGGAGGGGGGATCTTATACGTGATGTTTGTGTGTTGAGTGCTTTATCATTATTTAGATTCATTTATGTATTTTCTAGAATGTCTAATTTTCTTCCTTTTTGCATACATGTAACATCTCTATGTTATCATGGGCGAAGTGAAGTCTGCCATCTCCGAATTAATGTTAAAATTCTTGATCCCTTTATGATGTTCATTTATTCGTGTTGTTATTTTCATGATTGGCATCATCGAAAACGTTTTTAATTAAAGTGTCATTGTGTGGAGTAAACGACGTTGTGTTTTATTCATGGTTGATTACAATGAACTTCCACAAAGTTACTCCATGTAAGATGCGTTTACCGAGATGACAATATGAGGACTTTTGTTGCAGATGAGCGTCGTGAAGCCGGAGCAGGAGCAGGCCCCCGAGGAGCTGCTGGGCTCGCTGACCACGTACAGCAGCGCGCACGCGGGCGGCGAGGCCGGCGGCCCGGCCGTGCGGACCAGCGCGCGCGTCATCAAGAAGCTGAGGCTCGACTCCTCGGACCAGAGGGAGAGGAAAGGTAACAACTCTCGCTTTCCTGCAATCTATGCCAGTGATTTCGTGAAAAAACTAACCCATAAAGACCAAGTTTTTATTATACTCCCTTTCCCATTGAATCAGGTTTCGTGCCTACTGCCCGCGTCGAGGTCCATTATTCATTTGTATTGACTCCAATTAAAAAAAAAAAATTTTTTCGAAAAATCCAAAATTATACTGTAATTATTGAATTTTTTCAAATGAAAATTTTTTAGATCATTTTTATCGTCGCCACGAGTCTGCTTGCAAAGTTTCAGCTCGATTGGATCACGGGAAAAGGGTTAAAAATCGATCCAAATTTTTTCCGGCAGACAAACCGCAGACGCTACGAGTTAAAAGAAAGGGAGTAAAAAACTAACCCAAAACCAAGTTTTTATTTTACTCCCTTTCCATTAAATCAGGTTTCGTGGCTACTGCATGCATCGGGGTCCATTACTCATTTGTATTGATTCCAATAAAAAAAAAACAATAAAATTTCGAAAAATCCTAAATTATACTATAATTATTAAATTATTTAAACGAAAATTTGTTAGATCATTGTTATCGTCGCCACGAGTCTGCCTGCAAAGTTTCAGCTCGATTGGATCACGGGAAAAGGGTTAAAATCCATCCAAAGTTTTTCTGGCAGACAAACCGCAGATGCTACGAGTTAAAAGAAAGGGAAAAAAAAGGACGGAAATACGTAACAGGAAATAAGATGCCGGGAATGCGATAAGTGACATCAAAATTTGCATTTATTAAAAATATTTTGAGATTTTGGGCTATCACGAAAGTAATTTATATTGAATATGTATTAAAAATTCATTCGTCTTCACCTTGCAGATTTTTTTTTTGTTTTTGCTATTTTATTAGACTAACATTAAAGCAAATGAATTTTAATTATTTCTGTTACTGGTAGTGTAGACGTAGTCCATCCATCGTCTTACAGAAAATGAGTCAGAAATATTGAAAAAAAATGCAAACTTTTATGTCGCTTATCTCCGTACAGTCCGACTGTTTACATTATACTCAAAGTGTAAAGGGTATTTTCTATTCAAAATTGAAAACAAACTTAGCCGAACAATTTGTGCTACTAGTTACAAGAAACCCTAAATAAATTATATAATACAGGGTGTATATAATACACAATACTTTACAGGTGGATTCCTGCCTTGATTATGAGTCAAAATGTTCAAGCAACCATGACCTAAAATCAATAGTTATGGAGTTATGCAATATCAAAATTTTCAATATTTCTGACATATTTTTTACAAAACGTTGGAAGTACCATTACAGTAACATAAATCATTATTAATAAAATATTCAAAATTTTATTTTTTTATTTTTTACAAAACGTTGAAGTACCATTACAGTAACTTAAATCATTATTAATAAAATAATCAATATTAAAAAAAAATTCATGTGTTTCATTAAAAGTTAAATAGAATAATTAAAAACCATGGAAAAATTCCAGTTGGAGTATTTTCCAATGGGAAGGAAGGTTTTTATCTTTTTATTTGACTTGTGTTAAAGGGAATGAATTTTTCATATTGGATATAGTTAAATTACTGAAATGATAGTCCAACGTTTAAAAAAATAGGTCAGAAATATTGAAAAAAAAATGCAAACTTTTGATGTCGCATATCTTCTTAACTATTGATATAATTGGTCATGGTTGCTTGAACATTTTCGACTTATAATTAAGACAGGAATCCACCTGTAAAGTATTGTGGACTAGATTTGTTACACCCTGTATATAAAAAAAAATAGGATTAAATTCTAATTAAAAACAACATTGTATTCTTGTATGACTATTTAACACCATGGTTTATTAGGGGAACAGCTAAGGTGATAGAAGTTTAGCATACGAGAAGAACTGGGATCCATGTTTGGTGGTTCCAAAATCTATTTGATTCAAAATTTTTTTATTTGAAAAAGGTTTTGGAGGCTCCTGCTATTAATACCGGTACCGGTAAAGGTGAAAATAAAACACCTATAAACGACTTAACAGGTGTATAAAAATTTCACTCTGACACGCTCTTTCTAACACAGTTTTTGTGAGAACTCACTTAATAAACATTTTCTGCGTTAAAATGTCGTGATTTAAAAAAAGTTGATTTTAATGTGTTTGTTTACGTCTCCTCGAATTATGTTTCTCGCGAAATGCGTATAATGATACATTTTTTAATAGTTATGGAAACCATTAATTTACATTTTTATAAATAATTTTATATGTACTGATTTGATACATTGGATCAGGGAAAAATGATGTAACAAAACTGTGTTCAAAGCATAAATTAGTATTGAAGGTTTTTATTTTATTTTATATCAAATTAAAAATATGTAGGGTACATCTTTATATTGAATTTCCAATACTCTTTCTTCTCTGATAATGTAAAACTATCCCTTCTTACTCCCTTTCTTTTAACTCATAGTGTCTGCTTGCTTGTCTGTCGAAAAAACTTTGGATCGATTTTGAACGCTTTTCCCGTTATCCAATCGAGCTGAAACTTTGCAGGCAGACTCGTGGCGACGATAAAAATTATCTAACAAATTTTCATTTAATTTTTTTTAATAATTATAGTATAATTTTGGATTTTTCGAAATTTTTTATTACTCTCTTTCGTAGCGTCGCCCGACTCAAGCCCAACGCGTGGGGTAAGCGCCAAACCTGTTTCAACTAGTAAATGAGAAAGGGAGTATAATAAAAACTCGTTTTTATGGGTTAGTTTTTGTTTCTTTTTAAATAGATATGTGAACACGGAATATGTGTCACATCAATATTCATACTATTTTCAAACTAAGTTATACTTTTGGAAATAGAACTAACTTGCTGGTCATCCGAAATAGGGCTGGAACCATACCGACCACTGGATCACTGGCGAGACTCATAACTATTAGACCAACGAGCTACTTGTATTAGAGTTTTAAAATAATTAATAATGTGTTTTTAAACCAGATTCTGCCAAACTGGATGCCGACAAACCCGAGAAGGAATACACGGTATCCTCAACAATAAAGCTGCTGCCTTCCAAAAATGCCTCGGCCAAACAGAGAATGCCCAAAGCGCTTTGGTCCGCCGCCGAGAAAAATCTTTTCTTCGAAGCACTGAACGAGCACGGCAAGGACTTTGACTCCATCACGGCTTATATATGCACCAAGCTAAAGAGGAAGGGGTTCACGGATGCCACCACAAAGACCAAGCATCAAGTCTCGCAGTTTTATTACAGAACTTGGAATAAAGTTTCAAAACACATCAAGTTTAGTGATGGTGAGTATCGGTTGTGCTTTTCTATTTTTTTTAATAGCCTTCGAGTTACATGACCGTAGTCATTACAGAGCGCCATCCATCTTTTGACATCTTCCAATCATTCGATTTAAAAGTCATTTTCGGCGTTGTCAAAAAAATAAAAAAAATTAAAGAGTTGGACAGAAATTAAAGAACAGATAATGACTGTAAGATCAGACAGGAGCACGCCTCATCTTATTCCTCTTCTGAACTCTTCAGACCTCCAACCTGTTCCAAGGCGAACATGTGATCATTTCGTTTCACTCCCCTAGAATTTCAGTTCAGTTTCAGTTTCAGAGCCGATGAATCGTCGGCGTTTATTAGCTAGATAACTTCTTTTTTTTTATAACAGCTTGCATCAAACATGATTAATGGTAAGAATATGATAACACAGAGTTTATGAATAAGATAGTAATAAGTACAATTTACAGTTTTTTTTGTGCGGGCCTTTATCGTTACCTACCTCGCTAGGCACATAAATTATCTGTTCTGAGGTAAGTAGCTATTCCATTCATTGGGACTCCATTAAAATGTCAAATTTCATGGTTGCATTATTAAAAGAATAAGAAGAAAGTAAAGTAAAGTAGTAAAGATGTAAGAAATAAAGTAAATAAGAATAAAAATATAAGTAAAGTAAAGCAAATTAAAGTCAAAAGTATGGAGTAAGTACAGAGTAAGTGTCATTAATGAGTGATCATCGATCGTCGGTCATGGGATCATCGGTTATCATCAAATCATCTGAGGCCTCTTCCAGGTGTCTTACCAATTTTAGAGATAATGATGTTTCTTTTTTCTTCTTTATTCTCCACAATCTGTACTGCGACAGTATTGTTCATTTGAGCATCTCTTCCAGCTGGTTTCTCCCAATATTGAATAGCCATTCCGTCAGCAATTACGCCATTATGTCACAAAAGGGCGGCAGAACTCACTAATCCTTGTCAGAAGGATTAAACCATTTTTACTCCTTATTAAAAGGAACCAGTTGACTACAGGACGGTGCAACGGATGTCAAATTAAGAAGTAGTGAAATAAAAGTAATAGCAGAATATTAGTAAACTTAATAAAAACCACTACCAGATTTACGGTCTACCGGTTTCGAGACGTACCCGTTTCTTCGTCAGGACCAACACTACACTACTACATTCACAACACTATACACCCCCAACCATAGTATTGTCAAACTATCACCACTATTTGACAATTATGTCTAACCACAAAGTTAATGCTTTAAATATTAATAATATTAAAAGTAATAGATTAAAAAAAGAGAATTTTGTAGATTGGGCATGCAATATAGAGAAAGAAAGGTGTTGGAGGGAGAGGTACATGATGACGAAGGATCAGAATAATGAATAAGCATCAGTATGAGGGTTTTTGTGGTGTTACAAGATTTTGTCTACCATCCTCGTTTTCACCTTTCTCAGTATACCTGGATTTGATTAGATATTTTGGTTAAACCAGGGCTTTCAGAGAACCCGGTTTCACTAGTTTACATTAGGTTTGTCTCTAATCTAAATTATGAGCTATACTTGGAAATGTTTATTGACCGTGCGCACATGATATCGTCAGTAATGCTGAAAAACCTTTGTGATCTAATGTTCATTAGCTCGAAGGTCGACTCTGTATCAACGTTGCGTATTTACAAAAAATAATTCAACAATGTCGCGATATGTATTTACCTAAATTATTTGCCATATTTTCTTTGGATGCGTCACAAACACACAACGATTTATAATTTAAATATTTATAAGTCACTGTCTTCAAGGAAACACTTTTCTTGAAAACGATGATACATATTGGGAAAACCAATTTTCTAAATAAATAATGTAATTAATTTATGTAAATGATATAGTACCCACATAATGCTTAAAATTTGTGATATTATACCTAAACATCATCTATTGTACTTTACCTGCATATATACATACATATACCTAAACATCAAACAAAACAGACTCATACAGGTTTCTCATAACTAGCAGCAAAAACTTTATAGGCGGATTCCTGCCTTTATAATGAGGCGAAAATCAATATTTCTGACTTTTTTTGCAAATAGTTTAACTATCATCACAGTAACTTATATTTATTATAAAAAAAATATTATACAACTCAAATAAAATAATAAAAACCTTGGCAAAAAATATTTTTTCAGTTTTTATTTTATTTGACTTGTATTAAAGCAAAGTAATTTTTCATAATTGATATAAGTTACTGTAATGATAGTTCAGCTTTTTGCAAAGAATATGTCAGAAATATTGAAAAAAATGCAATCTTTGATATTGCATATCTCCATTACTATTGATATTAGTCATGGTAAAGTTGTTGCTACTAGCTATGAGACACCCTGTATATTGAGCAAAACTTATTATTATGGCAAAATTTTATATCTTTGAAAACGTATCTTTTTGAGGAAGTGAAAAAATATGGATTTACTGGAACAAAAATAAAGGAAAAATACCTATCATCTTTTTTTGCATTCCGTGTTCAGAAAATTATGTTCACAATTAAATTTTTTTTTTATGTACTTCAGATCTCTTATTTTTCAAGTTAGTCTTTTTTTTTGCAAAAATTGTGTTAGAGAATCATTGCTAATTTTACAATTGTTGTACAAATTGTTACGTACATACATATTGTTGTACAAATCAATGTTTTTTTATTTGTAATATTTGACAGTTACATTTTCTAACTATAAATAACTTTTTTTTTACTTTTTGGGTATTATTATGTCGTTCCACCTTTTGTTTTGTGTGT
Source organism: Agrypnia vestita (assembly GCA_016648135.1). NCBI lineage: Eukaryota > Metazoa > Arthropoda > Insecta > Trichoptera > Phryganeidae > Agrypnia > Agrypnia vestita. Next base: position 14,154 of record JADDOH010024032.1, read on the forward strand.
TTGCACACAGTTTGATATATTTAAATTAAATTTGACCATTATTTAAAATTTTATGTTAAATTGATTTAGGAACTTTTGATATTCCATACATTTATTTTTATTTTTTTTATTAAATTTTTTTTTTACATCTCAGACCCACAAAACATCACATTGATATTTGTCTGTAGGTGCATCAATACATATATATATAAATAAATTGTATTTACCAGAAATACATTCATATTAATTAATTACAATAGATCTTATAAACTCAAATACAAATCAACATATACATATACATATAACAAGAATTATCCAGTTACTATTACAAGGGATTTTCCTTTACACTTTGTATTCTGAACCTAATCACAGCCTCTCAATTTCAGATGTGAAGAAGGTTGTACAGGAGCTGTACGCGTTGATCAACTATGGCGAGATGAGAAAGCGCCTGGAGCTGGGGGTCGCCTCTCGCGCCGCCAGCCGCCTGCCCGAGCTGGTGAGCAAGGGGGTGGTGGCCGTCCGAGAGAGAGGCAGGACTCTCAGGGTCCGCACGCCAGTATGCAGGGCACTTCGGAGACTCAACCAGTTAGAGGGTCAGTGTATAGTAAAATTAATTATAATTGTGGATGAGGATCTGATCTTTGATAGTGCATTGTCATTGGCTCTTATGAATTTCTGAACCATTACTGCGCTTTATAGTAACAATGCATTCAGCGTTTAGTGTAAACGGCGGTTGTGTATGCAAGACACATATAAACAGGTATACAGATTATGATATTTAGGTTTGATACAAAATAGTTGGTTCACTGTGATGCAATTGGTGTAGGGCATACTTTACCCAATTCTGTGTTGCAATAGTGTCTAGTTGACAAAATCAGTTGCGGGTTTGTGGATCAAACAGCGTTTTTTGTTATAGTAATATTGCTGAGTCGGGTCCAACAAGTAGGTTAATAGATTGGGAACACAACACTGTATTTGAAAATTGTGGTGAGCTCTTAAACGAGGCTGTAGTGAGATCGGCCGACTCCGTTATCGGTCGCACTCGCCCGGGGAAAAATTTTTCAGCCCGCTGGTGGACTACTGACCTGGGGGTGCTGCGGGCTGCCTACCGTCGGGCCTATCGGCGTTGCGGGGTTGTTCGTCAGGGTCTTGTTGCTCCTATGGTGCAGCAAACCCTGGTGGAGGAGCTCCGTGTGGCTAGGTCGGCTTACACGGCGGCGATCCGTAGCGCCAGGCGGGCCCACTGGCAACAGTGGGTGACCGAGATTGGGAATGCCGATCCTTGGCGTATCACTGGGCTTGTCCGGAGGAGTGTCGGAAACCCCGTTGCTCTCCTTTCCGGGATCACTCTCGGCGGAAGGACGACGGATGGTCTGATCTCCACCCTGGATGGGCTCTTGGAGAAACTTGTGCCTCTGGAGAGGACTGGAGGGGAGGAGGACCATCACCGGCTTGTCCGTGCCCTGGCCCGTCTCCCAACTAGCTCTATGCTGCTTGAGCCTCGAGTGCCACCACCTGTGACGGGAGCTGAGCTGAGCGTCATTTTTAGGAACCTAGGTCCTGGGAAGGCTCCCGGTGTGGACAAGATTACGGGGGCGATAGCGAAGAATGTTTGGAGGTATGCCAGTAAAGAAGTTTTGTTTGTGATGAATAAGTGCATTAGTGTAGGAGTTTTTCCTGCCGTATGGAAGAGAGGTGTGCTCTCAATCATACCCAAGGGGAACTCCAAACCTCGGTCAGATCCAGGTGCGTATCGCCCAATCACACTCCTTCCTGTTTTCGGGAAGGTGCTTGAGACGGTGATCCGGAACAGGCTTGAGAGAAATCTCTCGCCTGCCTGTGACCGACAGTTTGGGTTTGTCAGGGGTAGGTCAACGGAGCACGCCATGTTGTTTGCACGTGATTGGGTGAAGAATAATTGTAAGAAGTATGTCATAGGTATTTTCTTGGACATATCGGGTGCCTTCGATAATGCCTGGTGGGAGATGATTCTTACCAAGCTGAAGGTCCGGCAGTGTCCGGGGTATCTCTTTGACATTGTCAAAAGTTACCTCGGTGATCGTACCGTGACCCTCAGCTATGGTGGATTATCCCGCACCAGGCCTCTGGACATGGGTTGCCCTCAGGGTTCGGTTCTAGGACCGACTCTGTGGAACATCCTCTTTGACGACCTGTTACTGCTTCCGCTACCGGTGGACTGCACGACTATAGCCTACGCGGATGATGCTCTCCTGCTCGTTTCTGGACAGACTCGCAGAGAATTAGAGGAAAAGGGTAATAGGTCAATTGCGATGATTTCTGACTGGTGTAAAAGAAACAAGTTAGCTCTGGCGCCTTCGAAAACGGTTGCTCTGAAGATGAAGGGTGGCTTGAGTCAGGTTAGGAATCCGATTTTGAAAGTGGATGGAATAACTGTAAAATTTGAAAGAGAAGTTAAGTATCTAGGAGTGACCTTTGACATGTCGGGCTCCTTTCTGGCTCATGTTAAGACCATCTCCGACCGTGCGGGGGTCTTCTTTGCTTCCATGAAGCGGATGAGTGTTGCGGACTGGGGCATCCGTTCGCCGGCTATGCGACTAGTATACTAGGCTACTTATGTGGCTCAGGTCACGTATGCAGCCGAGGTCTGGTCGCATAGGCTCCGGATTAGGGTTGTCGCTGCAGCTCTAAATAGTGGGCAGAGAGTTCCGTTGCTGGCGCTGACGGGGGCCTACCGGACGGTTTCTAGTCAGGCCCTCCCGGTTCTAGCGGGGGTGCTCCCTGCAGACTTGGAGGTTTTGGAGACCTGCGCGCGCCGTAAACTTAGGCGGGGTCTGGAAACTGACTACTTCGGTAGGACTCTCAGGCGCCTGGAAAACGAGCGGTTCCAGGAGTTGGACAGAAGGATTAGACGGATCACGATCGAAGTTTGGCAAGAAAGATGGGATGCCGCTACCACCGGGAGGTGGACCCACAGCTTCTTCCCGAGGGTGGCGGTGAAAGAAAGAAAGGATTCCGAAGGGTATTTCCCCACACTGAACCACCACACAGTACAGCTGCTGTCGGGTCATAGAGAGTTCAGATCTAAGTTACATGATCTTGGGCTCTCCACCCACCCTTGGTGCGTCTGTGCTCGTGTGGCCCAGACTCCGGGACATATCCTGTGGGACTGTTCTTTGATGAGGGATGCAAGAGAAGCTTTGATTGAGGGCATAAATGGGCCACATGGAACAGGTCGGCGTCTTACAGATGCCGACCTTGTGAGTTGTGAGGATAACTTCAGACTTTTTAAAGTGTTCGTGGGAATTTGGGTGACCCGTTGGGAAATCCTGAGGGGTCCTGCTCAGTGGTCCTGATGTACCCTTGACCATGCTGCCCTACATTGGTCTTTCTTTGTTTTTTTTTTTAATAATCTTGCTTGCAATTACTTCTATTTTCTCTTTACATTCTTGTTAATTTCATTGTGTTTCCTATAGTTATTTTCCATTTTATTTGCACAACAATGTTATCTTTCTGTTTTGTACCATATTTTGTCAATTTTACGTTGTCTCTCCTGATCGGTGTCATACCGGTGGTTTTACCTTTTCTGACACAAGTGCTACATGTTCTTATTTTTGTTTTGACCCTTTCCCTCCAAGGAGGGGTGTTGATTTATTTTTGTCCCGTGCGATGTCTCCTCGGGTGTTCTTATGTTGTATTTTTTAGTTTATAGATGTTCTTTTATTGTAATTTTGTAAAACCTCTTTTAAAAATAAAGACTTTTAGCATGGGACATTGAAGGTTTTGCGCGACCGACTCGCCCGGTCTTGCTTCTTGTAAGCTGGGACGCAAGGCCGGGCGGAGAGGACGCTTTAGCATAAAATAATGCCAACCAGGCGGCGAATGTGTTGGGTTGATATGGACGCTTCGGCGCATAAAACAGCCCAGGGTATGTGGTGGGTCACCTTCAATGTATTTGAAAACAATTTTTTAATTAAAATTTTTATTGTAAATGTTTTTTGAATTGTGTGTGCTCAGGAAAAATACGAATCTTCGAAAATGTAAAAAAAATATTGTTTGCTTTCTTTTGATAAATTCCTACGAGTTAGGGCACTTAGATTATTAAGTTTTTTAAAAGTAAATCTTTAAGTTATTGTTAAAAATGTGAATCGTATTCCTTATTTAACCCTTTGCGGACCACAAACATAATTTGTTTTATTTCACTAGATCTTAAACAATTAATTTACAAATTAAAAAATTGTTTTATTCCAATGATTAACTAAAAACAGATAACTATTTCCAACCAAATGACATTTTTATTCAAATTTGATTAATCTAATTTTTTTATTTTTTATTTATTTATTTCAGTATATATACGCCCATCAGAGCATTTACATAAACATTGGGTAATACATGTCGGTAATGAGAAATATAAAAAGAAAATAAAAAAAGTCATATAAAGAAATATAAAATGACATAATAACAGAAATATAAAAAGAGCTCTACAACTAAACTTAAACACAGAATCCATAATTTCATAAATCTATAAATACATCATATTTTTTATAGGATTAGCGATAATTACAGAAATATAAATTAAGAATTTTTTTTTTATAGGATAAGAATACAAGAAAAGAGTGATAATTACATATATTTGAGGATTATTTTTAGACATAGAGGAAAGTTCATTGTTGATTAAGAATATTGCGAATTGTATGTTTGAATTTATTTAAATTTGTGGAAAAAACGTCTAACTGTTCAAATCTGTTAACAAGTCTGGGAAGCCTTTGAAGTGGTGAATTAAAAAAGTAATTAGTTGTCGCAGCTTCCAAGGCAAACCCTGCGTAATTTCTGGTTACTCGGGATGGAACTCGCAAACAGATTCGTTCCAACAGTTGTGGACAGTCGATGTTCCCGTTAATTATTTTGTGAAAAAAGACGAGATCAGCTACAATTCTTCTTATTTCCAATTTATCAAGAGAGCAAAATGATCTTAAAAAGTTATAATCAATATGTGTTGATGGTAAATTAAGTTTATAATTGATAAAACGGAGAAATTTATTTTGTGTTCTCTCTAAATGTGACACATGAACAGCATATTGAGGGCTCCATACAACTGAATTTGTTTCTAATACTGGTCTAACCAGACTCTTAAATAATAGTTTAAAAGTTCCAATATTTTTGAAATCTTTACTTAATCTGAGTACGAAACCTAGGGTTCTTAAGCCTCTATCAACTGTGCAATTGATATGTGACACAAGAGAAAACTTATTGTCTACAATTACGCCCAGATCTCTAATTTCATCAACGACACTCAAAGTTATACCATTAATTTTGTAGTCATAGTTTACTATTGTCCGGGTACGGCAGAATCTCAGCATTTGACATTTGGAGATGTTTAAAGAAAGTTTATTTTCTTCACACCATTTCTGTAAAATATCCAGTGCATTCTGCAGAAGTTTGCAGTCGTGTTCCGTATTTATTACTCTATAGAGTTTCATATCATCTGCAAATAGCAAACACCTCACACCGGATAACAAAAGCATGGGGATTACATCATTAATGAATATAATGAACAAAATAGGACCCAGGTGGGAGCCTTGTGGTACCCCGCTTACTGCACAAAAGTAGTCAGACTCTAACTCAGCTATTCTAACAATCATTTGTCTGTTATGTAAATAACTCTCGAGCCAAGCTTTAATGTTACCCGAAACTCCCAAGGCATTTAATTTATCAAGTAGAACTCTATGAGAGACTCGATCGAACGCCTTGGAGAAATCTGTATAACAGCAATCTAGCTGGTGAGAATCTTTGAAGGCATCAAAGACATCGGCTTGTAAAGCAAGAAGGTTTGTTAGAGTAGATCTGTTTGGCATAAATCCATGCTGTAGAGGGGATATAATGCTGAATAAGTATTCTTTTATTTTATTTAGCAATAAAAGTTCAAATAGTTTTGGTATTGCAGATTGGATACAAATAGGTCGATAATTCTTAATATCCGAGTGGTTGCCCTTTTTAAAGACTGGAATAATATAACTCGTTTTCCAAATCTCTGGAAAAGTTCCATTTTGTAAAGACAAGTTAAAGATTTTACACAAAATAAATGATAATTCTTTATAACAATTTTTTAGGAAGATGGTTGGTACCTTATCAGGTCCCTGTGTTTTGTTTTCATCCAACGATACCAACCCTTTTTCTACTTCTGATTGGCTAAGAACTACATTAGGAAGGTTTATAGCATCGAATAATTGTGGTTGAACAGACGAATATGATCCCTGTGCAGAATTATCATATACCGACTTAAAAAAATCAGCAAAGAGATCAATAATTCTTTTGGGAGTGTCGACCCACTTATTATTTAAGTACATAGTCTTAGGCAAATCATAGTAATCGCTTTTAAGAGATTTAACGTATTTGTATAATGATTTGGAGTTTTCTGGAGTTTGATCCTCAATTTTTGTAAGATAATGATTACGTAACTGCTTGGATAGAATACAACAATCTTTTCGAGTCTTCCTAAAAAGCATATAATCATGCACTGACCTAGTTTCTTTATAGGTTTTGTGTTGTAGTTTTTTTTATTGTAATCAACGTAACTAATTCCTTTGAAAACCATTTAGGGTGAGTTGATATTCTGATTTTTTTAAACGGTATACAATCATTAAAAATTTCATAGACTAAAGAATAAAATTTTTCTATCTGGTTGTTTACATCACCGCCTATAGATATCAGATTCCACTCCACATTATTTAAAATTTGTTTTACTTTATCGTAATTACAATTCTTGAAATTTCGTTTATATATATCACTAGTTTTGTTGATGTCTGATTTTAATGAGAAGGATATGTCTAATGGTGGATGATGAAGGTCAATTGGTAATAACTCGTCTAAAGATAATTCAACTTTTAGATATTCCATGTTACTAAACACTAAATCGAGTTTTCTATTATTTTTGTTACGTATACCATTGTATTGTTTGAATTCGAGAAAAGATGACATATTTAGCACTTCGATTTCATTATTGTTTTCTGGGGAGTTGACGACAAACATAGTATCATTTTCACACACCCATAGCAGTTTAGGGAGATTATAATCACCAGCCACCATTATTTTGGCTTCTGGAAACTTAAATCTAACACTTTCTAATGCAATACAGTGGTTTTCATATACAGTATTATCAGAACAATGGGGAATGTATACTGCGCACAAAATCAGACACTTTGTAGGCAATGATATTTTCACTAATATTTGTTCTACATTGTTAACGGAATTTTTGATTATGCACGATCTATATTTATTCAGTACGGCTATTAAAACCCCACCACCTCTAGTTTTCGTAAAAGCAGTAGAATTATTAGGTACAGAGGAACGATCGCACCTATAAATAACAAAGTTTTTTAAACCCAGTTCGCCGTTTTTTATATTATTGTTTAGCCAAGTTTCCGTCAGAATTATTGCATCATAATTAACACTTTGCATCATGGTTGATAAATATTCCAATTTAGTATTCATACCTCGCACATTTTGATAGTACACATTACACTTACGAAAGTTTTCTAGTTTTTTTGATTTTGCACAATTTTTGGAACCGAGTTAATATACTTTATGGCGATATTTTCCTCACCATTTTTCCTACGTATATCTAATTCCTTCCATAAGTTATGAAGATCACTTCTTTGCATGGGTGTGAGATCTCTCTTCAATTTGATTCCATCCAATCGATTTAAAGATTTCAAGATGATAGATTTCGCTTGGGAAGAATCTTGAAATTCGACTTTCACAGGTCTGATATTGTCATTGGATTTCTTACCAAGTCTGTACATTTTATTGATTTTATAATCTTCATTAATATCTATTTTTTTCAAGACTCCTGCAAACCTATTCATGTCATCTTGCATACCGATAAATGTTTGGTCCGATTGGCTCTCCGGAAGATTGAAAATAATCAAATTTTTAGACCGATTTTTTCTTTCTTCTAGTTCTTTAATGGTATCTTGTACAGAAGAAAGTGTGTTGGATGGGATACTAGGGGTGCTATTTAATGATTCCTTAAGACAAGAAACTTGACCTTCTAATGTAGCCAAGCTTGCTGTTATCTGGCTATTCGTGGCCATTATTTCTGTCGTCATAGGAATTAATTTGCCGATCTGGTCCTTATTAAATTTATTTGCTGGGTCCATAATAGTAGCGATTAGTTTTCTTATAGCATCTTTATTATTCAGGATATATTGTTGGGCGTTCATGATCGTTTATTCTATCAGAAAAGGAAATAAACAATATGTATTGGCCGAATAAAAATATGTATTGGCCGAGTCGAACGCCGCAGCCAGTCCGAGTGTGTTAAGTACTACGCGTGCGCAGTTCTCGTACGGTCCGATAAGTGTCAGCCTTGATCAATGACAGTAGATTGATCAATATTCTTGCAAAAATGATCCTTATGTCCAATATTTTGAGCGATATTGTGTCTATGACTGAGTTTTCAGTTGTAGGTTTTTGGTATATTATCTGTCACTGAGATTTTTTTATTCTCACTTACTGATCTTTTGCGCTCCCTGAGGATATGATAACGCTATCACTTGTAAATCGTGAACAGAATTTTTAAGAAATATAGATTTAGACTATAATAAAGCACTATTTTTAGTATTCAAAGTAACTTTCACAGAGCTGACAAAAACACGCCTGACATTTCTGACAATAACAATACAACATTTATAACACAAAGTTACTGGACTCAATTAATTGGAGCACTATTCCGTAATTTCATACTGATTATAATCGTACTAGAATGTTCCGCCCGTCTGTGGAACATTTTATTCGCGCTGTTTATCGTTCGCACTTTTTGCTGGTTGTCCATGTCCGCTTTCTAGTCTGTCTGGTTTCGCTCAATGGTCGCTGTTTCTGCTCGCTGTCAAACTCTAGACTGCTGCTTGTTTACGAAATGAATGTGCTGTTAGAATTTATGTAAGTATTCCAGATTCTCGCAGTTCTTTCTTTTCGGCAATCCTCTATTAATTACAGTTCTTATCGTTTTAGAATCTCGTGATAATGTGTATTATACATTCATGTATGTATTATTTTGATCATTTTATCTTGCAACGCAATTTATTCAAACAGCCATGCACTATAACATTTCAATGTTATGTATACAGGGTTATTTGGAAAACATTAATAACCTCGCAGGTCTATATTCCTGCCTTGATTATGAGTCGAAAATGTTCAAGCTATTATGACCTAATATCAATAGTTATGA